>JASANE010021849.1:0-31039 GCA_030248225.1 Trileptium ribeirensis
TTGCTTGCAAGATTTCAGGTGTATTTAGCAAAGGAGTCCAGAATCAATTCAATTGAAAATATCCTGGCATATATGACCGGATCGCAATCCACATGCGATTGCTACGGTGTTACTGTGCCGGTGTCAGCAATAAGATCCCTAACAGCGAAGGTTTTTACAGTTGGCTTCATCCCACCGGAATACGTAATCGTAACTCCGAAAATGCCAGTGAATCACCACTTTTCATTCAGTGTATTCAAATTGATAGGACATTCAGTATGCACTGTAGCAATATTGATTTCTATCTGTTTGTGGATTGGTACAATGCTGGAATCGCCAAGTCACGATTTGACAAGTTTGCAAAAGAAAATGGGCGGAATATGCAAATTTAAAGCGTTTTTTGCACTGTGGCTAGCCTTTATCCCCGGGTTCATAGCCAGCGTGTTGGCAATCACCGCATCAGATCCATCAACAGCGCCTATCACTCGAACTTTTGGCGAAATGGATACATGTCTGGCAGCGGCCACTTGCCATCTCTACATTCCGTTTTGGATTTCCAACTCATTTTTCCGTTTGCCACAAAACAGATTCATTGCAAAGTATATCCATAACCCGGCTGTCATAACCAATCTTTCAGCAGGTCCGCAAAAATTTGAACTGATTCTTTCACGAAAAACTGATAACTCTGTGGTTCCTGTGCTCCTTACACTTAAATCGACAGCTGAAATATTTCAAAAGCACAGTTACGGCCCGGATTTGTTCGTATCGAAACCTACGGATGCCATTATCGATGCGTACACATACGTATGTCGAACTGGCGGGGTAAACAAATATCTTCGAACCTTTCTAGAGATGTATTTTAGCTCAGTTGACTTAGAACAGCTACTTTTAAACGCTGATAAGATTAATTCGAAGCAATCTAACCAAAAAGCTCCAATCCTAGTCCAATCATCAATAGATTCGGATATCATATCGTCTATATTGAAATTTTCGCAAATGCTCGATTACTTGAAGCTATTCACCATTGCCAACTGTATTTGTCTATTTGTGCTTTTCATAGAAGCTCTCGTAAACAAGTTGTTACGCCGCTCAAAGTCTAAGATAATATTGTTCAAAGCCCACTGTGTACAAGACACATTTGATGCGTCGTGTGAAAAGTGCAACCATCTGCAAACTTCATTGAAAGCCCATTGGATGAAGTGCCACAAAAACGTTATAAAAATTATGCCAACCAACCCAGTTTCACCGGAAGTTACGCTAACAAAGTGTATTAAAAGAACCCATTGGTGTTGAAGACAACTGTACCAGACACATTTGTTGCGTCGTGTGAAAAATGCAATCTTACACACACAACATTGGAAGCTCATTGCTGCCCAGAACTGGGCATCGCCGACAGTATTGTATCAAGTAGTATTTTGAGTTAAATATATTAATAAAACCTCTGCAAAAACAACATCAACTAACTTTGTAACATAACACAAAACTGTCAATTTTGGGACATTCTCAGTATGAAGTTAAGGAAATTTTGGCTAAAGATTTAACTAAAAATTTTAGAAAATTTTTTAGATTATATTGCCTTTCCTTAGCGCTTCCCGTGAAAAGTTCTCAGCGAGGTTCATAACTGTCCAGCTTTACTGCTACACTTGTGGTAAATGCAAAGCTAGACCGTTGAGTTAGCAAGTAAGACTAAATTTATAACAATTCTACAGTGCTTTATTAAGAGTTAAAATTGCTTTAAAATATCTTAATCATAATTTTTGGTTAGATACTTCTTTACTATAATATAACAATTCTGCAGTGCTTTATTAAGAGTTAAAATTGCTTTAAAATATCTTAATCATAATTTTTGGTTAGATACTTCTTTACTATAATATAACAATTCTGCAGTGCTTTATTAAGAGTTAAAATTGCTTTAAAATATCTTAATCATAATTTTTGGTTAGATACTTCTTTACTATAATATAACAATTCTGCAGTGCTTTATTAAGAGTTAAAATTGCTTTAAAATATCTTAATCATGATTTTTGGTCAGATACTTCTTTACTATAATATAACAATTCTGCAGTGCTTTATTAAGAGTTAAAATTGCTTTAAAATATCTTAATCATGCTTTTTGGTCAGATACTTCTTTACTATAATATAACAATTCTGCAGTGCTTTATTAAGAGTTAAAATTGCTTTAAAATATCTTAATCATGATTTTTGGTCAGATACTTCTTTACTATAATATAACAATTCTGCAGTGCTTTATTAAGAGTTAAAATTGCTTTAAAATATCTTAATCATGATTTTTGGTGAGATACTTCTTTACTATAATATAACAACTCTGCAATGCTTTATTAAGAGTTAAAATTGCTTTAAAATATCTTAATCATGATTTTTGGTCACATACTTCTTTACTATAATATAACAATTCTGCAGTGCTTTATTAAGAGTTAAAATTGCTTTAAAATATCTTAATCATGATTTTTGGTCAGGTACTTCTTTCCTATAATATAACAATTCTGCAGTGTTTTATTAAGAGTTAAAATTGCTTTAAAATATCTTAATCATGATTTTTGGTCAGATACTTCTTTACTATAATATAACAATTCTGCAGTGCTTTATTAAGAGATAAAATTGCTTTAAAATATCTTAATCATGATTTTTGGTCAGATACTTCTTTACTATAATATAACAATTCTGCAGTGCTTTATTAAGAGATAAAATTGCTTTAAAATATCTTAATCATGATTTTTGGTCAGATACTTCTTTACTATAATATAACAATTCTGCAGTGCTTTATTAAGAGTTAAAATTGCTTTAAAATATCTTAATCATGATTTTTGGTCAGATACTTCTTTACTATAATATAACAATTCTGCAGTGCTTTATTAAGAGTTAAAATTGCTTTAAAATATCTTAATCATGATTTTTGGTCAAATACTTCTTTACTTATACAGTAAAAGTTCTGCAGTGCTTTATTAAGAGTTAAAATTGCTTTAAAATATCTTAATCATGATTTTTGGTCAAATACTTCTTTACTATAATATAACAATTCTGCAGTGCTTTATTAAGAGTTAAAATTGCTTTAAAATATCTTAATCATGATTTTTGGTCAGATACTTCTTTACTATAAATTTGATAACGTTTTTGGTTGGAAATTCTAGTCTTTTTTGCCATTCGTAGGTTGAACCATTGGGTCACTATTGCCGATATAGATATTTGATTTATATGTGGGTCCGTACAGTCCGCATAACCAAATCATAAATTATAACGACCTATCTTCGACATATTTATATAATTATATATTGTCAAATTTGATTTTCAATTCGAAATCCTACTGTACTTTTCAATTTTATGGTTAAATTTGGCTACTTAATCAAAATTGTACCCAATTTCTAAACAAATTTCGACATGGACACTTTATATAAGTTTTTTAGTTCCTTAGAAAAATACCCCTGGGTGCTTTCCAGGTGGCGCCGCATTTGGTTTTACGCCTGACCACCATTTTTAATATAGACAACTCAACCTCTGGTTGGTGTCCGTTCCACCAGAGAAGTGGCCTAACGCATGTTGTAGTCCACTGTAGCATTTTACTTAGGTACAACTTAAGGTAGTTTTGCGTTTTATTGTTGTTTTATTATTTCATGTTGTATTGATCTTAATTCGGAAAAGCTGCTTAAAATTTTTCTGAAATCACCTAATCTATAATAGAGATAAATATTTTCCTAAAACTTTGGGAGATCAACTATCGAGAGGAAAAGGGTTGGCTAAACAGTGCTGCTTTTAATATCCCTCCGTTTCAGAGGCAGAGGGGATATGCAATATCAGTCGAGATTTGATTTTGTTGAATGTGGTCGTATTATTTTACGCTCTCTTATAGTTTTATTGTTAACGAATTTCGACATGTTATTTTCTGAAACGTCATATTTCGCTGTTCTAGTTTTGGCTTCCATATTTTTTAAGTTTGATTTCCTTTCGAAATTACGACTTTCGACTGGAATTGTAACACTACTTATTACGTTTTAAATGGTTTGGACTTAAACCACAGCTGATGCTGTGATGACTTCTGGTATTATTTAACATCTATTCTGTAAGTCTTGGCTTTTGTCAAGGCCAACATAATATGACTGTCAACAAGTGTTAGGTTTTTCCTCAATCTTTAAAATTATTGTTAACAGCTTCGGCAGTGATCGAGAGGAATCTGGTTAGGTTCACTGGTCAGACTGCTCTTTTTCAAATTCTGTATTTCTCTACCGGTCTTTGGTGTGGGTTGATGGTCTTTACCGTCGCCTCATCGTCGGAGGAGGCAGGTGTTTCCGTAATGGTAGTTACTCGGCTGGGATCTAATCACGGACCTAGATCTACGTGTTTGTACCACATCTCGCACGGCGGTATCGGAGAACTTGATGACCATACATGCCGACGGTCGGTCATGCCAGGGGGTAGAGGCCCCCACGGGGGGGGAGGCGTGGGTCGCGGCCATCTCAGGGGGGTAACCCCCCCTGGCCGGCCAAATTTGTCTAGGGGGGTCGGTCTCGTGAGGACCTTTTTTTTGATCGTCGGATGTATATTTTTCACCTAAGTGTTCAGTTTGTCTACATGCACGCAAGAAACGCGAAGGCGCACATTGCGCACGTTTTTTCACCGTATTTGTTGATCTACAGTAATTCTTTCAGTTATTTTAATCTATCTCTGCCTAAACTGGTGCCGATTTTGTCCCAGAACGCTCGTTAGGACAACCAAAGACACTTGTTGATTTAGCTGTCTCTGTTAGAAAATTTTTTGGTTGAAAGTTGTCTTCCCCGGTATATTTCAAACTATTATTTGTATATACATGCCTGTTTCAGAGCTCTCTTAAATAGGAAATCTCTCAAATTCAGAAACAAATGAAATGACAACTAAGTAAAAATTGAGCAATTTCATGTGGTATGGGTCTGTGGCATAAGAAAGCTCGCCGGTGGCTTTTGTCTGCTGAGCTATCGGGTGCGACTCCTACGGCGATGGAGTGTTCCAGTGCTATTTTAGTGCTGAGTTCGTGGTTAATCCACCGTGGACCATAGCAGACATTCAATGTCTAAATCTAGTTAGTATATAAATAAGTATTACGGTTAACTTTTATTTCAGGGAATGACGTCTTTCAACAAAAAGCTTTCCACAAATTTACAGCTGCATATGCACCACTAGCAACAAGCAGGCACAATTTGCGCAAGTGTTGTGCTGCGCACCCCCGGGGGGGGGTAACCCCCCCTGGACTTTTCGGCCTCAGGGGGGTCCGGACCTCAGGGGGGTTACCCCCCTACCGGCATGTATGTTAATGACTGTGAAAATTTTGAGCTTTGGGGACTGAATATTAACTTTAACTACACAGCAGACTTCGTTCTATTCATAGCTGACTACCCGCGTAGCTGTCGTAACATGCCTGTCTCTTTTACACTTGTAAGGCTATTCAGGACAAACTTTACTGCTAGTTCAAGGCTGGCTCAAAGCCAGATCTTGATGGTAAGGGACATGAAAAATCTATTTAAATGTTGAATGATAAATTTTCATAGCTGACCACCCGCGTACCTGTCGTTACATGCCTGTCTCTTTTACACTTGTAAGGCTGTTCAGGACAAACTTTACT
The DNA here is from genome assembly GCA_030248225.1 of Trileptium ribeirensis. NCBI lineage: Eukaryota > Metazoa > Nematoda > Enoplea > Enoplida > Thoracostomopsidae > Trileptium > Trileptium ribeirensis. The sequence continues at coordinate 5,588 of JASANE010021849.1, forward strand.
GCTAGTTCAAGTCTGGCTCAAAGCCAGATCTTGATGGTAAGGGACATGAAAAATCTATTTCAATGTTGAATGATAAATTTTCATAGCTGACCACCCGCGTACCTGTCGTTACATGCCTGTCTCTTTTACACTTGTAAGGCTGTTCAGGACAAACTTTACTGCTAGTTCAAGTCTGGCTCAAAGCCAGATCTTGATGGTAAGGGACATGAAAAATCTATTTCAATGTTGAATGATAAATTTTCATAGCTGACCACCCGCGTACCTGTCGTTACATGCCTGGCACTTTTGCACTTGTAAGGCTGTTCAGGACAAACTTTACTGCTAGTTCAAGTCTGGCTCAAAGCCATAAGGGACATGAAAAATCTATTTAAATGTTGAATGATAAATTTTCATAGCTGACCAACCGCGTACCTGTCGTTACATGCCTGTCTCTATTACACTTCTAAGGCTGGTCAGGACAAACTTTACTGCTGTTCAGGTCTGGCGCAAAGCCATATCTTGATGGCAAGGGACATGAAAAATGTTTTTAAATGTTGAATGATAAATTTATATAAAAATTTATGGGAATGTTATAAAAATTGCGAGCTGACTTATAGGTAAAGGATGGTTTTACTTACTGATTCAGTATGCGGTTTAATGTTGCGATCTGCCTGGCGGATACTGAGGCATCGATGGGTTGCTAATACTACGAGTTAACCTCTAAAACTTTTGTTCATAAATAATTTGTAGATCTATCTACAAGCTCTTAATATGTAAAATTTACCATAACTTTTGACAAATTCTATCTGAAATATTAGGTGACTGGAATTTAATTCAGATCGTAAAAAGTTATCTTTGAGTATAAATATTACCAAAAACCATTGGAAATTATTTTGATAAGGACTAATTTGAAATTTAAAACAAACCTTAAGTTTAATTGAAACTTCTACGACAGTTTCTTGGTGTCCGTCTATCGAAAACTTATTTTGAAATTATTTTTCAAAAGATAAAATGACTTTAAATTTTAACTGAAAGTCCATTGGAAACTTTATTTAAAATTTAGTAGAAATCTTACTTAAATACTTGAAATAGATTTTCGTTCAACTTTAACTTTTTCGACCGTCAGCTCAACTTGTTTTACATTTCTCAACTTGTTGTTAGGACAAATGGGTAATGTAAGCGAATGAGTTTGGCGATGTGAAGTGAAACTCTCTCTTTGATCTGAAGATGTGAACGGCAAATCTCTCTTCGGCGGAAATGTTTTAAAAATTTATTTGAAATTATTTTGATGTTATTCAGGTAAATCATTTCAAATTTTCTAAAATCGAAAACAGGAACTATTATTTCTAAGATTTCAGCTGAAATATTTAGAATAAGGATTTCTCCCTGAAATTGAAGAAAGTTTAACTTAAATGCTTAAAATATTACATATTTGGTAAAATTGATATGGAAATTTTGTTATTGTCAATGGAAATTTTCACAGAGAATTTTAGAACTTATAACTTTCTGAAATCTAAACAACGGTGTAATATACTTTATATTTGCGATACACTTAAATATTCCAATATGTCACTTATAATTTTCTGTATTTTACCCATTTATATTTTGGTACATAAATTCTAAAATTTTCTACTAATATTTCATAAATAAAGGCTCTAACTTAAAGTGCTATATATTCCAGGTTTCTGAGCTCACCATGGCCTGAGTTTTTTCAACCTAAATTTGAATTTAAACTGAACTCGTATCTTTTTTAATTTCCCAATGTGAACGAATGTAACTTTTGAATTACTTCTTGTTTCAAATTAAAAAAAAAACTAAACTTGAAATCTGAATTTCTAAATTGCAATTATACTCAAATTTATAAAATTACACTAAGAATAAAAGTAGTTGTGGCTACTGGCTCACCGGAGCTTTCCTCAGTTTTCTTAGGCGTAGACATTTAACTTAATTAAATTTTACTTTCTTAGACTTAGTTAAGGGCGACTATATCGCTAACGAGTTCAGCCAGTCACCACAATCACTAAATGGGATTTCTGTCGTAATACTCAGACTATTTTTAAACCTAATAGGTTGAACCTCATGTTACCAGTTACCACAGTCACATGGTTATTTATTCAAGGTTGGCATCACTATGAAAGGACTATTCAAGTTTTAATCTTGAGGCTCATCCAGAAATTATTTCCCACGGCATATGATTTATTGATTTTTAGAGTGATTTGCTGTGAGAGTTTGCCATGCAGCGCTTAGCTGTAGCCGTGTAGCTAGCTGTCACAGGCATAGAAATAATTTGTAACCAAAATACAAGAAACATACTTAAATTTTTCATAAATGTCTAACTAACGTAATATTATTACTTACCTCTGGCTGGGGAGTCAACAATGTCTATCGAATACCCTGAACTCGTGCAAAACTTTTGTGAAAAGGTGACCCAACAGCCTGTAAACCCCTACATTTCCTTTCGGTGGCTATATATCCTGTCTTACTTGAACTTTCAGTATCAATTATTGGCTGAAGAGTTCAGTAGGAGTTTAGTTCTAGCGCACCACAGCTCTCTCACCCTTGGCCACCATGTAGAATTTCATAACTTGTGATCGGGAAAAGCTGAAAATTTCACAAATTAATGAATACCAGTCATTATTAATAAGTTCGGGACAAAGAAATTATAACGTAGCAGACTTCCACTGCAAAAATGTACTCTTTACACATACAACATGTCTTTACATGACAACCTGCTATGTTTTTACATATAGGGTAGTCGAAGGTTGGAACAATCTACCAATGTCTGTTGTAACGGCGCCAAACCTAACCACATTTAAATCACGCCTCCACGCTTGCGGTGCCCTTCCGGAGCTGTAGCCTGCGCTGCCGTCGTTTTGTCCTATTTTAGGATCACAGCGCACTGTTATAATGGATCAATCTGTTCGACACGATATATACGACCGAAGTCATGTACTGCGGTCAATCGGGCGACGATATAAATCGATGCCAATCGACGACCATTGTTGCCCGGTAAAAAGGTGAATACAACATGATAATATAGCAATGATATAATGTGCAACTAAACCCATTTTGCAATGTTATCGCATCCACTGGTACCATGTCCCCATAAACCAACAAGGTAACGTGGTTTTTATACTAACGATTTTTGATTCTATTTGATTTGACTACTGCACGCTGAGCATCTGTAGTTTAGCCTACTTTCCAGTTATTGATGAGCACACCTTTGGCACATACACATGATTGTTCTTTTGTCGAAATCGCGAATTGAATCGTGCGAAAATTCGTATTCACAATTTTGCCTTCGGTGAACGCGAAAAAGGACGTTTTGATGAAAGAACGGAGTTTGCTTTCGCACACATTTGACCAATTGTAAACCACAATTGTATGCGGCCATCAAAATGTGAAGTTAATTCGCAAAATGATAACCGCGAACAGTGCCTATGTGTTAGTGTATCACAAATCGTTTTGCGTACATAAGGCAAAATCGTTATTTGTTCGCGTTGATTGCTTTCGTGATCGTGAAGTGACATGACAAAAGAACAATCAAAGTGTGCGTACCTGGACTGGGCTCACGCATTACTTTCTCCACAAACACGACAAAAGACCCTCAATATAAACAACATTCCAGTCATATAGCCCTACATAGGACATGTCTACATGATGTATGTCTCTCGCGTTACATGCGACATGCCGTATGTAAGTCACGTACTACATCGCGTATGTAATCATTCTTTTAGATCGGCGCATTATTCTTTAAATAAACAATAATATGACAGGCGTTTCATCTCAAGGGACTGTTGGAACATGGTGGAACACAATGGCTGAACGTATCATCGAATTTGAGCTGATACAGGTTAAAATTGAGCTAAAATGATACACAAGTCAGCCTAAATATGTTAATAAATCAACTTCTACACCACTATCATAGGGACTATAATACTATGATATAAATCTATGACAGTCAAGCAGGTGTCAGTGTCACCCTGTCTGGGGACGTCAGTGATCATGGAAAGCCAGACACATACGCAAACAATCGGGCGAGGTCCGAACCACCTAGTGAAGAGGGACTTTGAATTGCTAGGTTCTTGGGTCCCACCAATAGATTTAGCAAAAGTCTGATATATATGGCCGTACTATTTGTGACCATGACAATATGGGCCTAGTGTTTGGAAACGGCATGATGCAGCAGCTAGCCGCTATTAGATACTACGATTTATGAGTGAACATTTGCATTCAAAGTTTATCATTGTTCTGTTGTTATTGTATATCTGCTTCTATATGTCATTTAATGCATTTATGGGCAGTAAATTTAGATATACTAAGCAAAATCATTAAATTAAGCTATACAGGATATATATTTGAATGAGAAACATGAAGCAATAAAATTAGGTTTACATGAATGCAGCGCGTGAAGACTAAAACTAATAGAAAAAGATGTTATAGTTCTTCAGAACGAGATTGTAGATTCGTATAACTTATCAAAATCTATCGTTTTATGTGACATTAAATTTAAGACTAAAATACAATACCAGTTTTAACAGGCGTTTATGTACCGATGACTGACGGTGTTGGCAAGATATTTAATGGTTATTTTCACAGCATTTCTGTTCAGGGTAAATGTCGCCGTTTTCAAAACTTAACTGTATTGCTAGTGTAACTACGCATTTCAAAAAATTGTATCGTAAAGGCCAGCTCTTGTGCAGATTGTATTTCATAATTTTTGCTATCTAGGTAATATGTTAGCTTGGTCATTCCATTAATGCAACGTTTACGTTATAAAGGACCCCCATGTGAAATTTTTGTCCACCTTGAGTGTCTCTGCCACCATCAATTATATGGTGTCTTGGACACCATGGTGTTTCTGATGGTATTTTCAGATAGTGTGCATACGTAATGTAGTGCCGATAATACTATGGTGTAGACTACACCATAATGTTTATATGGTGTTAGCTACACCATGCTGTTATCTACACACCTTATATTACGTATTTGTGGATGGTGTCCTTGACACCGTCAGTAAATAAAGAAAAAGTAGATTTAAGGCGTGTTCACACGCTCAAACTTTTTACTCAAATTTTGATCAAAATTTGAGCTCAAATTTTGATCAAATTTTGATCAAAATTTGAAAGCAACTTTTTTGCATTTTTTGCAAGTTTGAACGTGTGAACACAGTTCAAACATTTCATGAATGTTCCTGTAGCCAATCATGGACGAGATGTATTACCTGAAAAAGTTTGAGCTCAAATTTTGATCTCAAATTTTGAAATATCGCAATTTTCATTTAAAAATCACCGTCAAATTTTGATCAAAATTTGATCAAATTTTGAGCTCAAATTTTGAGCTCAAAATTTGAGCAAAAAGTTTGAGCGTGTGAACACGCCTTGAGCCACTATAATTAAGTCGATGGTGTCTCTTACATTATCTATTGCATTATATAGTGTAGGTATGTACTGGATTGTGTGGTTTAGACCATTGGGGGACAAAACTTTCACATGGTCAGTTCTTTATAAAATAAACGCCGCATAAGTTTAGTATACAGTCTTTGTGGGTTAAATAATAAGCATTTGTGAAAAAATTTAAAAGTCGACGCGTGCCGTTTGTCAACCGAAAAAGAACGAGCAAGCAAAGCGAGACCAAGGTTCATCAAAATCATCAAAATTTATCACGCTCGTACAAAACAATCACAACTAGTTGTGTCAAATTTATTCCACCTAAAATACACTTGTATCCAATCCCAGTTTATCATCAAAAACGACAAAATTGTTATATTACTATTCAGGACCGACAATCTGACTATAAACCTTCGGGGAACCGTCGGAGCTCTGTGGGGGGCCACAATGGTCAAACTTCTTGCTGAGCGAATCTGTGCCCGAGGAGGTCAAACGGAGTCAAATTTTACTTAAGGTCACACCGCCACTTAATTTATTCCACTTATTCCAAACTAGGCGAAGGATTCAAACAACTTCCGAGTGAGATCGAAATGGGGAAGATTGGGATGTCACTATGACGTGTAAGCAGGAGTCAGTGTCAGCCTCCCTGGAGGACCTCAGCAATCATACCGAAAACTAGACACGTGCGCAACCAAACGGGCGGGGTCCGAACACGCCTCGTGAAGCGCGCCTGCGGCCTGCTAAGCTCCATAGCTTCTTGGTCTGGCCAAGAAAAATCGCTAAATTAGCAAAACAGAGAAATTTTAGGTCCACCCTCGAGGTTTTGATAACCACAGTCGTATGAGCATGGAATTAGGAAGTTGTGCCATGCAGCTGCTTCCCGTTATTACATATGTAGCTCTATAGATAATATGTATCGTCTAGGCTGACTGTATAGGACAGACTATAGCGTTCTGGCGCACTGATTTATGAGGTTAATGTTTTGATTTATACTATAACGGTAAAAATTTAAGTTTTAGCAGTTGCCGAAGCGGGAAATTCAAATTTTGGCAGCGCTACATTGTGTAAAGATTCAAATTTTAGACCAGTACCGATTCTTGACATACGTCAAGACAAGAAATTCAAATTTTGGCGCGTGTTTTAGCTATAGTCGCGGAAGACTCTATCGGACAAAATTCATAGTCAGCGCAGACTGTTCAAACAAAACCTCGGAGTCACGTAAAACACCTCTAGTTTTCCGGGGTGTTTAGAAAAGCCATATGCGGAAACGGTGTGCGCCTCATTAGACTGTTGGACAACTTAGAGTCATTTTGCACACAACTTAACTTAAACGCCCCATAACGTTATCAAGAATTTGCATTCAGATTTCTTAGGACCAATCAGGTGAACAATAGTGAGTGTTCCGCATTCAAACTTTCCAAGATGCTTACGGATGGAGTCGCTGCGCGTCTCGCCTTTAAATTTTATAGGGCGTTTCAGCTTCGAACCTATCTCAGGCATAGACCTCGCTGGTGAAGTGCATAAAGGCTAGAGCCGCGCTCTAGCGTCAAAAAATTCAGCCATATGCTCACCACATCGCCGACCAGCAATAGTATTAGCCGGTCGCTATTCACTGTCATTTATTCAGATACAGTGGTATTACGTTTACTCCAGCTCTCGCAAACATCTACTCATGGATAGGCGTTTGAGCAGCAATATTCCACGTCTTCTCAAAGTAAATGACCGGAATAGGATTTAAGCACGGTCAAACTTGGAGCTTACATGGGTAAGTAGTTGAGTTAGCTGCAAAACGTATCGCCTGCTAGGCGCCCCCGCCATTTTAAATTAAACCCGATCTGAGGAAAACTGTGGTCTCAGATCGAGCGGGAGCAAAACCCCTGATTATTTTTATGGGGACTTTATCGCTGAGTTTTGACCTTTCTATTTATCATCACGACCCTTTAGGCTTTCAGGAAGCGGTCTCAGATTCACATTTTCCAGGTTTTGAGTTTACTGATTTCAGTTATACTGAGCTATCTCTCCTCGCTTATAGTCAATCATTAGCACGATAGCTGATACGTTCGCTCTCGCACAAGTCAAGTTAACGCTCGTGAAATATCAAAAACACGAGCCTTGGCAGCGCCCGCATATAGTGGCAACGTTGCATATTACAGTAACAGCAACGCAACGCACAACAACCAGAGAAAAGAAATGCGAGGAAAAAGGAGCGAGCAGACAAAATTTAGGGTTTAGCACTAGAGTTTTTGATGTGGTTGCCATGGGACCGTAAGCGAGAGGGAAGCCCAAATTTAAGGCAGTCTAGGGAACTAACCATAGCCACAAAATTACAGACAATTTCTAAAAGAAAAATACGAAATCTACGATAATTTGAGCCCACTTTGGGCCTATGAACCATATGTGAATCCTGGATGCGCCCCCAAAGCGTAAGATTTAGTCCAGCTGTAGAACAGTCATGATGACCTGTCAACATTTTTGGAACGACAAAATTGGTCGACCAGGAGATCGCCAAAAAGGCAAAAGTCCGCAAACCACCGAAATTGGTCGCCGAAACATTAAGTGGGGCGACCCTTCAAAGTGTTCGAAATCGCTCACTCGGCGACTACAACATAGTTCAGGGTGTAGTGTATCACCAAAATAAACTTGATTGCCGTTCCACGATAATTCGCGGTTTTTTGCAGCGAGGCTGCAGGCCAACTTTTACTTAGAATAGAACAGTTTCATTGTAGGTGCGTCTTCATGTTTCAATAAAGTCATACGTAGCACTACTGTAAATTCACCTTAGGTGCTAGGCTCGGAAATAGGGTAAAACTTCCCGGTCGCTATGGAATCATGCGTTCGCTGGTATTGCCCGTGCGATGGGAAAATGCGAGTGAAAGACGGATGTGTACAGCTTAAACCTACTAAATGGAAGTAATCGCCACTGGCAGGCCAGTCTCCAGCCGAATGTAGAACGTGACTTGAAATCATCAATATTAGGGATTATATCAGTTCCAGAGACATTAGTGGTGCCACTTTGAGGAGTCTATGTGTTCCTACAGCGTGAGGAATCTTGAGAAATTTACAACATTTCCGTTGAGCAAGGAACCCCTGTACAATCAGAATGGCATTGCTGCTGTCTCTGTGCTACTTCAGTGATTGGACAATTTCTAGCATTTACGCCAATACTGGCTACCAAAGTATAACAATTCACGCTTACCTAAAGTGTACTTTAAGTTAATAGTAACCCACCCCGACCCCAGTATTAAGTTATCGCTGCCCATTGTTGATACTGGCTATATTTAGTCCGTGATTGGTCAGCCGCCTGAACAATAGTTGGTAATATCTAGCATAGGACTCGCCCCTATGGCGGAACAGTAGCAAAATCTCGACAAAGACGTCATGCACATTTATGGCTTTAGGAATGCTTAACGGACCCACTTACTATTCATCGTCTGTCTTAGTCGTACCTAGTACTTGATTTGATGTTCGCTGGCATACGTTTATTTGTAGCGTATTCGACTCGCTAGCGGTAACCCTGCATTGGCCTGAACTATAGTTGATTTGATGACTGTAACCAAGCCTTAATCGGTACCATGATTTAGTACTCCTAATTATGCAATGATTTGTACCATATTCGATTGAGAAAATATAACCAGGCATTAATTTGTATAATATTCGCTAGAATGTAACCCATGCGTGTTATTCTTTGTGATGTAAATCATGCACCTTTAGCCTTTTCTGTCTTGGTCAACCTGTGTACCATGAATAGTTTAAGCTATGTCAGTGAGTCCTAATCATTCACCCTGGCTTACTTTCACACGCCGACCCTGTACGTCGGAAGTGTTTTCCCCGTAGTTTGTTTGGATGCTGGTAGCGCTGCGCGCTACAGAGAGCGAATTTCGAAGCACGCCTGAACACGTTGCCCTACCCATAGCTGAATCGTGTATCGCTAAAATTGGGTGTCGCGGGGATGATTGATTTTTGGCACGATATTTTCCGAGATCGCGCTCGCTCGTGCCGCCGTTTTTCCCACTTGGAGACCGTCAATTATGTGAAAGTATTGCTTGGATACCGTTGTCTATGACCTGTATTGTTGCATACCCCTCTCTTGTTACCGTTGTCTAACTTGTATTGTACAGTAACTCAAATAAAACTTAAAAATTACTTCGTGCGTTCAGTGTTATTCATTCAGGAAGCTTCATATGTTTGATACGTCAGGTTCTTGAGGGCTAGCCAACCTTACTCGTACCGCCCTGTGGATGAGAATATCCCTAGCCCTGACGTGCACGGTTCTCTATAAACATTGATTTAATAACCAAAGGAGTGCCAGAGGGGTCCACGAAACGAGCAACCGACATCGCTCGAGAGAATGTCATACAAATAATATTTAAAATTTATTAAGCGTAATATACTGCTCAGAATAAATCATCCCGGGTAATAAGCTACCGACCCGAGCGTCCGATGTTAAATTCTCAGAGATTGTCGGAACCCTGTGGGGGCCACATAGGCTACGACTAACCGACAGGCTCGAGAAATTAATTAAGCGAGTTGAACAAAAAATTATACCATCTTTTGAAACGTTTGTTCAAACTTCCTACTAAATCGACTTAAACAACTTCCAGGTGCGCTTAGATTAGGCAATATCGGCCTGACATTATGACCTGTGAGCAGGTTTCGATGTCAACTTCCCAGGGAAACCTCAGAGATCAAACCGGATGCTAGACACGTGTGCGGGGTCCGAATACACCTCGTGAAATGCGCCTGCGACTTGTTAAGCTCCATAGCTTCTTGGGTCTGACCAATAAAGATACCAAAATTGCAAAATTTAGGGTCCACCCTCAAGGTTGTGATAGCCGGGGTCGTATAGGCATGGTATTAGGAAGTTGTGCCATGCAGCTGCGTACCGTTATTACAAATTATTATTTATTTTGTTATAAACATGTTTATACTGGCCAGTGTTTGCTAAGATTATGGACATGCTACTTGTGTTCAACTACTACTGACGCGAAGTCTTGGAATATAGTTTCACCTTCTCGAAACCAAGAAACGGTGTTTGCAGTACACATATATATTATGTATGAAAATTTTAACTTATGGTATGACCCCTAACACAATGAATCAATCGGACGATATACTAATCTTCAGCCCAAGCTTTGATCCCTGCACCATCGCTAGACTAATCATTTGTCCAAATTTCCGCCTACAGCCATATCCCAGCGCCTAGAACTCTAAGCATCTGTTTTTGAATTGCGTGCTTCAAAAAGCTGTGTATACCATAAAACACTTGTTATAGTAGTATTTCTGCGGTTGCAGGCAGTGTTGGTAACTTCATTTGCATTCTGAACTAAATATGATAGTTACGAATGCACTCTAGCTGTAAAATTTAGTACTATATACTGGTTCTTGTTAAATGAAGCAGGTGTTGTGACCGCTTCACTTTGCCTGAAGAGACTGCCTGCCTGAGACATTCGGGGGTCCTTTTACGATTTTGAGGTTCCTTTTAAGACATTCGAGGATTTCCTTATGACTTCGGGGCCCTCTGTTACGACAATTGAGTTTCTCTTTTACGATATCGAGGCTCCCCTGAGACATTTGGGGTCCCCTTTTACGATATTCGAGGTTCGTTTTTACGACATCGAGGCTGCCCTAAGACATTCGGGGCCCTGTCGGGTCTAGAGCCTCCCATTAAAGGGGTAAGCGCAGGGTGGACCTAAATGTCGTGCTGATATGTTGTTTTATAGTAAAGAGCGATTCTTTACATCTGCAACGCAGAGCTATTAAAAACAAGAAACACTCCATTTTATATTTTATAAACAACAAAAGAACTTCAACGTTGAATTCTGCACTAAGCTTCGATTGTATGCAAGTATTATCAGCCTTTCGTAGTTTTTGTGAAAGAAACAAAATTTTGTTTTCGTGTTCTCGAGATAACAAGTTTAGATCTTGGCATAGTTAAATTTACATGCGTGAGCTAAACATTTATGTGAAGTTCACGTTATAATGACCCCAATGTTTGGAACCTATACCTTAACATAGTGTCAGTAGCATTCTCAATGTGTTTTAGACACCCCATATCATTTTTATAACTTTTCAAGGTAGTTGTGTCTCGTATAAATAGAGATAGATTTACGGTACGGGTGTGATCCTGCGTGTCTATACGGTTTGGTCGCGATAACAGGGGTGCAAAAATCCCAAACAATGGGGACGTTATAACGTGAACGGCGCATTATTTTTATAAATATTAAATGTTCAGTATACGTTGCTGTTCGTAAGTTTCTGCGTTGCTAAAACTATATTACAAACCGCAAAGCTTGGTCGGTCTCCATTGTTTCGTCTAAATATGTTACATTTCAAAACAGACATGAGTTTAGTTTTTTTCGTTATATGAAATGATACAAAATAGCAAGTTGTATTAAATATTGGCCATGTCTGTGATAAAGATTATCACCTCCCATAATAGACTTTAGCTTAAAACTCATTCTATTACCCAACTTCTCGTTTAAAACGTTATTCTCTCACGAAATAGCTCAATTTCACTAGCATGTGTAAAAAAATTCTGGATTTACGATATTAACCTTCGTTGTTTGAGTTCTGTTTCGGTGACATAATACCAAGAGTGCAGATACTTCCCTGCACTCACATGTTCGCCCGTGTTTGATGATACGGGAGTTTTGGGCCTGACCCCCAGTATCTGGGGGAATAGAGATGCCCCAACCCACCCAGTTTCTGGGGGAGGGTAGATTGGCCCCCCTGTTTTTTTTGGGGGGGGGGGGGGTAGGTCGGACCCTCTAATTTCTGGGGGTAGGCGGTGGTCGGGTTATAAGCAGTTGCTGGTTCAACCTACCCCCCAAAAATTAAGGGGTCCGCCCTACCACCCCTCCTTCCCAAAAAACTGGGGGAGTTTGAGCTACCTTTCCAGAAACTGGGGGGGGGAGGTCAGGCCGAGAAAGCCCGTATCGTCGAACACAGGCTAATCTGTGAGTGCAGAGAAGTGTCATATTTTGCCCTAATGCAGTCTTGATAATACTAACACCAAGATCACATGATTTCTTGAGCAGAGTAAGACACTCTTCGAAATCACCACGTAAACCAGTCGAGCATTATGCTGTCCATTTTTACTTTAGCTCCTGGATAGAGGGACCTCATCGTTTCCTAAGCAAAATTTACCCTAACACTAGAACTCCGCTGTTTTTTGGGTGGTGGCTTGCTTTAAAAATATACTTTTATCGTAATGTGTTTATACGGTTATTTCGATAAATGTCATACTCTTCTGAAGATATCGTCATGCGCTTTTTTAAATACTAAATTTCAAATATCATTATATACGTAGGCAAGCGGATTTTTATATGCAATAGCGCTAAAAACTTAGTCGTGAAGCTACGCAGATAAGAGGTCAGATATATTTATGTTCTTTTGCACTTTAAGAGTAAAGACGTGATGCAAATGCAGATATAAGTTTTGCTGAAGTTCAGTCTTGCCTCTCCAATATTCAGCTCAGCGGCATCAGGTCAAGAACCAAAAGACACCATGCATCGTTTTTGACAAGCCCTTAAAGTTCTTTGTTTGAACTGATCCAAAATATTCGGTAAAATAAAGCAGATATAAGTTCTGCTGAAGTTCACTCTACAATATTCAGCCTAGCGCCTTCAGATCGAGAACCAAAAGACACCATGCATCGTTTTTGACAAGCCCTTAAAGCTCATTGTTTAAACTGATCATCAAAATATTCGGTAAAATAAAGCAGATATAAGTTCTGCTGAGGTTCCCTCTGCAATATTCAGCCTAGCGGCATCAGATCGAGAACCAAAAGACACCATACATCGTTTTTGACAAGCCCTTAAAGTTCATTGTTTAAACTGATCATCAAAATATTCGGTAAAATAAAGCAGATATAAGTTCTGCTGAAGTTCCCTCTGCAATATTCAGCCTAGCGGCATCAGATCGAGAACCAAAAGACACCATATATCGTTTTTGACAAGCCCTTAAAGTTCATTGTTTAAACTGATCATCAAAATATTCGGTAAAATAAAGCAGATATAAGTTCTGCTGAAGTTCCCTCTGCAATATTCAGCCTAGCGGCATCAGATCGAGAACCAAAAGACACCATACATCGTTTTTGACAAGCCTTAAAGTTCTCAATGTTGATCTCAAATATCGGTAAAATAAAGAGATATAAGTTCTGCTGAAGTTCTCTGCAATCTCAGCCTAGCGGCATCAGACCGAGAACCAAAAAAAGCATTCTCCGAGCTTAGTCTTTGTTTAAAATCAATCAGGAAAATAAAGCAGATATAAGTTGTTCCCTCAGACGTTTGACAAGCCCTTAAAGTTCATTGTTTAAACTGATCATCAAAATATTCGGTAAAATAAAAAAAAAAAAAAACAAAAAGCAGATATAAGTTCTGCTGAAGTTCCCTCTGCAATAATCAGCCTAGCGGCATCAGACCGAGAACCAAAAACACCATTCTTCGTTTTTGACAAGCCCTTAAAGCTCATTGTTTAAACAGATCCTCAAAATATTCGGTAAAATAAAGCAGATATAAGTTCTGCTGAAGTTCCCTCTGCAATAATCAGCCTAGCGGCATCAGACCGAGAACCAAAAACACCATTCTTCGTTTTGGACAAGCCCTTAAAGCTCATTGTTTAAACAGATCCTCAAAATATTCGGTAAAATAAAGCAGATATAAGTTCTGCTGAAGTTCCCTCTGCAATAATCAGCCTAGCGGCATCAGACCGAGAACCAAAAACACCATTCTTCGTTTTTGACAAGCCCTTAAAGCTCATTGTTTAAACAGATCCTCAAAATATTCGGTAAAATAAAGCAGATATAAGTTCTGCTGAAGTTCCCTCTGCAATAATCAGCCTAGCGGCATCAGATCGAGAACCAAAAGACACCATACATCGTTTTTGACAAGCCCTTAAAGTTCATTGTTTAAACTGATCATCAAAATATTCGGTAAATAAAGCAGATATAAGTTCTGCTGAAGTTCCCTCTGCAATAATCAGCCTAGCGGCATCAGACCGAGAACCAAAAACACCATTCTTCGTTTTGGACAAGCCCTTAAAGCTCATTGTTTAAACAGATCCTCAAAATATTCGGTAAAATAAAGCAGATATAAGTTCTGCTGAAGTTCCCTCTGCAATAATCAGCCTAGCGGCATCAGATCGAGAACCAAAAGACACCATACATCGTTTTTGACAAGCCCTTAAAGTTCATTGTTTAAACTGATCATCAAAATATTCGGTAAAATAAAGCAGATATAAGTTCTGCTGAAGTTCCCTCTGCAATAATCAGCCTAGCGGCATCAGACCGAGAACCAAAAACACCATTCTTCGTTTTGACAAGCCCTTAAAGCTCATTGTTTAAACAGATCCTCAAAATATTCGGTAAAATAAAGCAGATATAAGTTCTGCTGAAGTTCCCCCTGCAATAATCAGCCTAGCGGCATCAGACCGAGAACCAAAAACACCATTCTTCGTTTTTGACAAGCCCTTAAAGCTCATTGTTTAAACAGATCCTCAAAATATTCGGTAAAATAAAGCAGATATAAGTTCTGCTGAAGTTCCCTCTGCAATAATCAGCCTAGCGGCATCAGACCGAGAACCAAAAGCACCATTCTTCGTTTTTGACGAGCCCTTAAAGCTCATTGTTTAAACAGATCCTCAAAATATTCGGTAAAATAAAGCAGATATAAGTTCTGCTGAAGTTCCCTCTGCAATAATCAGCCTAGCGGCATCAGATCGAGAACCAAAAGACACCATACATCGTTTTTGACAAGCCCTTAAAGTTCATTGTTTAAACTGATCATCAAAATATTCGGTAAAATAAAGCAGATATAAGTTCTGCTGAAGTTCCCTCTGCATAGCGGCATCAGACCGAGAACCAAAAACACCATTCTTCGTTTTTGACAAGCCCTTAAAGTTCATTGTTTAAACTGATCATCAAAATATTCAGTAAAATAAAGCAGATATAAGTTCTGCTGAAGTTCCCTCTGCAATAATCAGCCTAGCGGTAAAAAAAAAAACCCAAAAACCCACAAAACCCCACCCTCAGACCGAGAACCAAAAACACCATTCTTCGTTTTTGACAAGCCCTTAAAGCTCATTGTTTAAACAGATCCTCAAAATATTCGGTAAAATAGCAGATATAAGTTCTGCTGAAGTTCCCTCTGCAATAATCAGCCTAGCGGCATCAGATCGAGAACCAAAAGACACCATACATCGTTTTTGACAAGCCCTTAAAGTTCATTGTTTAAACTGATCATCAAAATATTCGGTAAAATAAAGCAGATATAAGTTCTGCTGAAGTTCCCTCTGCAATAATCAGCCTAGCGGCATCAGACCGAGAACCAAAAACACCATTCTTCGTTTTTGACAAGCCCTTAAAGGTCACTGTTTAAACTGATCATCAAAATATTCGGTAAAATAAAGCAGATATAAGTTCTGCTGAAGTTCCCTCTGCAATAATCAGCCTAGCGGCATCAGACCGAGAACCAAAAACACCATTCTTCGTTTTTGACAAGCCCTTAAAGCTCATTGTTTAAACAGATCCTCAAAATATTCGGTAAAATAAAGCAGATATAAGTTCTGCTGAAGTTCCCTCTGCAATAATCAGCCTAGCGGCATCAGACCGAGAACCAAAAACACCATTCTTCGTTTTTGACAAGCCCTTAAAGCTCATTGTTTAAACAGATCCTCAAAATATTCGGTAAAATAAAGCAGATATAAGTTCTGCTGAAGTTCCCTCTGCAATAATCAGCCTAGCGGCATCAGATCGAGAACCAAAAGACACCATACATCGTTTTTGACAAGCCCTTAAAGTTCACTGTTTAAACTGATCATCAAAATATTCGGTAAAATAAAGCAGATATAAGTTCTGCTGAAGTTCCCTCTGCAATAATCAGCCTAGCGGCATCAGACCGAGAACCAAAAACACCATTCTTCGTTTTTGACAAGCCCTTAAAGTTCATTGTTTAAACTGATCATCAAAATATTCAGTAAAATAAAGCAGATATAAGTTCTGCTGAAGTTCCCTCTGCAATAATCAGCCTAGCGGCATCAGACCGAGAACCAAAAACACCATTCTTCGTTTTTGACAAGCCCTTAAAGCTCATTGTTTAAACAGATCCTCAAAATATTCGGTAAAATAGCAGATATAAGTTCTGCTGAAGTTCCCTCTGCAATTATCAGCCTAGCGGCATCAGATCAATTGAAACGAAGACACCATACATCGTTTTTGACAAGCCCTTAAAGTTCATTGTTTAAACTGATCATCAAAATATTCGGTAAAATAAAGCAGATATAAGTTCTGCTGAAGTTCCCCTATCTCCGATAATCAGCCTTCCGGCATATCACCAAGAACCAAAAAACCCCATTCTTCGTTTTTGACAAGCCCTTAAAGCTCATTGTTTAAACAGATCCTCAAAATATTCGGTAAAATAAAGCAGATATAAGTTCTGCTGAAGTTCCCTCTGCAATAATCAGCCTAGCGGCATCAGACCGAGAACCAGAAAAACACCGTTCTTCGTTTTTGACAAGCCCTTAAAGCTAATTGTTTAAACAGATCCTCAAAATATTCGGTAAAATAAAGCAGATATAAGTTCTGCTGAAGTTCCCTCTGCAATAATCAGCCTAGCGGCATCAGATAGAAAACCAAAAGACACCATACATCGTTTTTGACAAGCCCTTAAAGTTCATTGTTTAAACTGATCATCAAAATATTCGGTAAAATAAAGCAGATATAAGTTCTCTTGAAGATCCCTCTCCAATAATTCGGCCTAGCGGCATCACATCGAGAACCAAAAACACCATTCTTCGTTTTTGACAAGCCCTTAAAGCTCACTGTTAAACAGATACGCCAAAATATTCGGTAAAATAAAGCAGATATAAGTTCTGCTAAAGTCCCTTCTGCAATAATCAGCCTAGCAACATCAGACCAAGAACCAAAAACACCATTCTTCGTTTTTGACAAGCCCTTAAGAGTTCATTGTTTAAACAGATCCTCAAAATATTCGGTAAAATAAAACAGATATAAGTTCTGCTGAAGTTCCCTCTGCAATAATCAGCCTAGCGGCATCAGACCGAGAACCAAAAACACCATTCTTCGTTTTTGACAAGCCCTTAAAGCTCATTGTTTAAACAGATCCTCAAAATATTCGGTAAAACAAATTGTGTATGTTGTGACATGTATGTTGTGACATGTATGAAAAAATATGTTGTGACATAAACAAATTTTAAAAAGCTAAACGGCAGACAAAATTGCATGAGCAATCAGCTATTATATCCCGTCACCCGCAACAGTTCCACTGCAAGATTTGGATGCAGCGGTTTTTGACCCATTTCTTTTTGATGTTTTAGAACTTCTACTATTAACTTTTTTACCATTATCGCCGCCACCGTTTCGTGATCGATACATGACAACAGTCATTGCAACGGCTATTACAGTAACAAATACCGAATAGCTAGCCAGCAAACCCATTTCACCCGAGCTTAAGCAGTACGCTGGCGGAGTTGCTGAAGCTATAGTTGCTCCCGGCAACCCAGGTTGATCCTTATTATTGGATCCTTTCGTGTTTTCGTCGCCAGTGTACAAAAGTGAATTTCTTTCTGAAAGTAAGCGGTGTAGTAGTGAGCGTTGGGCAGCTTGATCATAACCGGCGTTATGACGACTAAGTCGCTCAGTTAGAATTGGCGAGTATCGCTCGGGTGCTACTGGGTCTGCTCGTTTATCCTCGAGATCAATTGATTCGACAACTGTTGATACATCAACTATTCCAACTGGTTCTGGTTCATTAATGGTAGCATCACGTCGATATATTTGATGGATCTCTGAATGAAGCGAATGATTGCCAATTGAGCGTTTGCCACGGACTGGTTCGTCGCATACCGGACGAATACATTCCGCAAATGGATCCTAAAACTTAGATATGTGACTAATTTGTTGAACTATTTTTGTCATCCTGTAACCTGCGATATCAAACTTTGACCAGTCACACACCGTGGTATTACATACCCAGTAGAACGATTTTTTGCTGCCCTCTTTCTAATGATTCCTTTCTGATATCGAGCACAGTTAGGACTGAATGGGGCAAACCCGGTAAAACCGGTGTACAAAAACTTGAGGACGCAAAGCTTATTTGTAATTGCAAAATAATATTGTTTCCGTCGTTCGAACTGTTATAGTGTTTTAGCAATTCGCATGTTTCAATACGCCTCGAATTGTTGAAATCATACTTTTCCGGCTAAGGTAACCTTGAGGGGCCAAAGCTTAATGCATGGTATGCCGTTCTCGATATTCTGAAACTAAGCCTTAGCCTTAACCTAAGCTTGGGTCCTGGTGTGAGACATACACTAAGCCTAAGCCTAAGTCTACTTGTTTTCGCTTCGAACCCCCGCTCTAAGCTGTTCTTTTTCCAACGATATAACGCATTGATCCTCAGGGTTACATGGTCTCTTTTTCCGAACAAAATCATCAATATAAAAGTACAAGTGAACAAAACCCGAGATAAGCAGAAATCAATCAAGCGAGCCATTGTAAGTAACATTTGCCAAGTAAACCAAAATCTTTTATCTGGCTGTCTGAGCATCAAACGTTTTACTGAGTAATATAAAACAATTGTGAAAAACGTTTCCTAAGGTAATAAGGCTTCGTCTAAAAAACCAGCGACATTAAATCATAATGGAACTGTCATTGACATTTATTTGTTTGAAAGCAAGTTTGAAAACTTTGAAATTTTTGGAATATAAATTTTGTTATTTAACAAGTAAAATATTAAGAACTGGAAATGAAATTTTACGCGGCTTAGTATGAGCTGTAGAAGTAGTAAATTCTGGTTTTATTATTTAGATGCCAATTTGTCTATCGGGGTATCATTACATTTTGTTGTCGCAATTACATTAACTCCTTAGTTCATTAATTAGTTCACATTTAAGAAGACCAATTTTGAGTGAACTACTTGCCCGCGCGAAGAGTTGAATGCGAGCTATATGAGTTACTGTAGTGTTCGCTAACCACTGAGCTATGACGATGTTTTTGCTCGGATTCTGATCCTTAAGACTCTTCATATATTGAATAATAACATGCAGTCTGACGCACGTTACGCAGCGAGCTAACTAATAGTTGTAGCACAGCATCGTGCGTTAAGAGATTTGTACGCACGGTTGTGACGAGTTCAGACGAGTGCGCCAGCACGAGTTTGAACGAGTTAAACAACACAACCTTGCGTACAAATCGCTTGACGCACAACTGGCTGTGCTACATCCGACTTGTAATACAGCCAATTTAGCTAAACGTGCGTTAAGTCATTTTGATGCACGGCTTTAACAATATAAGCTGTGTTACAAGTTAATGTTGTACTTCGTCATGTATTAAAGAATTAAATATTAGACAGAAATACCTTTATTGAAATTGTAAGTTGACATTGGAAGAATAGCGCGGGGCGATCGGCATATTTAAAGACATGCGTTTCTTGACCGCCAGTTAAGTCACCCAAATACTCTAAATTTCGTAATAGATAACGATCTTGTGCACATCCAGCTCCATCTAGCAAATGGACTCTGTCACCCTATAAAAAGTAGAAAGACTAATATACTAGAATTTCAGGTATGAGCTATCACTGTTACAATGCTCTAACTAAAAGTACAATGTTACAGGTTTGGCAACTGTTGGCACATGTGCGAACTGCATGCATATTTTTATCCACTATATTTCCCCTACATCAGCACATAAAATTTAGCGAAAAAATGATGGTGCTAAAACAAGTGTCTTTTGGTCGGCGCTTTGCCACCTTCAGCAACTGTTGGCACACATGTGAGCTGCATGCATATTTTTCATCCACTATATTTTCCCTACATCCGCACATAAAATGTAACGAAATCATAAAATTTAGCGAAAAAATCATGGTGCTAAAACAAGTGTCTTTTGGTCGCCGCTTTGCCACCTTCAGCAACTGTTGGCACACATGTGAGCTGCATGCATATTTTTCATCCACTATATTTCCCCTACATCAGCACATAAAATTTAGCGAAAAAATGATGGTGCTAAAACAAGTGTCTTTTGGTCGGCGCTTTGCCACCTTCAGCAACTGTTGGCACACATGTGAGCTGCATGCATATTTTTCATCCACTATATTTCCCCTACATCAGCACATAAAATTTAGCGAAAAATGATGGTGCTAAAACAAGTGTCTTTTGGTCGACGCTTTGCCACCTTCAGCAACTGTTGGCACACATGTGAGCTGCATGCATATTTTTCATCCACTATATTTCCCCTACATCAGCACATAAAATTTAGCGAAAAAAACGATGGTGCTAAAACAAGTGTCTTTTGGTCGGCTCTTTGCCACCTTCAGCAACTGTTGGCACACATGTGAGCTGCATGCATAATTTTCACCCATTATATTTCCCCTACATCCGCACATAAAATTTAACGAAATAATGATGGCGCTAAAACTAATGTTTTTTGGTCGACGCTTTGACGCCTTTAGCAACTGTTGGCACACATATGAGCTGCGTGCATAATTTTCATCCATTATATTTCCCCTACATCCGCACATAAAATTTAACGAAATAAGGATGGTGCTAAAACTAATATGTTTTGGTCGACGCTTTGACACCTTCAGCAACTGTTGGCACACATGTGAGCTGCATGCATAATTTTCATCCATTATATTTCCCCTACATCCGCACATAAAATTTAACGAAATAAGGATGGTGCTAAAATTAGTGTCTTTGGTCGACGCTTTGACACCTTCAGCAACTGTTGGCACACATGTGAGCTGCATGCATAATTTTCATCCATTATATTTCCCCTACATCCGCACATAAAATTTAACGAAATAAGGATGGTGCTAAAACTAATATGTTTTGGTCGACGCTTTGACGCCTTTAGCAACTGTTGGCACACATATGAGCTGCGTGCATAATTTTCATCCATTATATTTCCCCTACATCCGCACATATAATTTAACGAAATAATGATGGTGCTAAAATTAGTGTCTTTGGTCGACGCTTTGACACCTTCAGCAACTGTTGGCACACATATGAGCCGCGTGCATAATTTTCATCCATTATATTTCCCCTACATCCGCACCTATAATTTAACGAAATAATGATGGTGCTAAAATTAGTGTCTTTGGTCGATGCTTTGCCACCTTCAGCAACTGTTGGCACACATGTGCGCTGCATGCATAATTTTCATCCATTATATTTCCCCTACATCCGCACATATAATTTAACGAAATAATGATGGTGCTAAAATTAGTGTCTTTGGTCGACGCTTTGACACCTTCAGCAACTGTTGGCACACATATGAGCTGCGTGCATAATTTTCATCCATTATATTTCCCCTACGTCAGTACATACAGTTTAACGTAAAATGATGGTGTTAAAACAAGTGTCTTTTGGTCGACGCTTTGCCACCTTCAGCAACTGTTGGCACACATGTGAGCTGCATGCATATTTTTCATCTACTATATTTCCCCTACATCAGTACATAAAGTTTAGCGAAAAATGATGGTGTTAAAACAAGTGTATTTTGGTCGACGCTTTGCCACCTTCAGCAACTGTTGGCACACATGTGAGCTGCATGCATATTTTTCATCCACTATATTTACCCTACATCAGTACATGAAGTTTAGCGTAAAATGATGGTGCTAAAACAAGTGTCTTTTGGTCGACGCTTTGCCACCTTCAGCAACTGTTGGCACACATGTGAGCTGCATGCATATTTTTCATCCACTATATTTCCCCTACATCAGTACATAAAGTTTAGCGAAAAATGATGGTGTTAAAACAAGTGTCTTTTGGTCGACGCTTTGCCACCTTCAACAACTGTTGGCACACATGTGAGCTGCATGCATATTTTTCATCCACTATATTTCCCCTACGTCAGTACATAAAGTTTAGCGAATGCATAATTTTCATCCATTATATTTCCCCTACATCCGCACATAAAATTTAACGACATAATGATGGTGCTAAAATTAATGTCTTTTGGTCGATGCTTTGACACCTTCAGCAACTGGTGGCACACATGTGAGCTGCATGCATATTTTTCATCCACTATATTTCCCCTACATCAGTACATAAAGTTTAGCGAAAAATGATAGTGCTAAAACAAGTGTCTTTTGGTCGACGCTTTGCCACTTTCAGCAACTGTTGGCACACATGTGAACTGCGTGCATAATTATCATCCATTATATTTCCCCTACATCCGCACATAAAATTTAACGAAATAAGGATGGTGCTAAAACTAATATGTGTTGGTCGACGCTTTGCCACCTTCAGCAACTGTTGGCACACATGTGAGCTGCATGCATATTTTTCATCCACTATATTTCCCCTACGTCAGAACATAAATTTTATCGAAAAATAATTGTGCTAAAACAAGTGTCTTTGGTCGACGCTTTGACACCTTCAGCAACTGTTGGCACACATCGGAGCTGCATGCATATTTTTCATCCACTGTATTTTCCCTACATCAGTACATAAAGTTTAGCGAAAAATGATGGTGTTAAAACAAGTGTCTTTTGGTCGACGCTTTGCCACCTTCAGCAACTGTTGGCACACATGTGAGCTGCATGCATAATTTTCATCCATTATATTTCCCCTACATCCGCACATAAAATTTAACGAAATAAGGATGGTGCTAAAACTAATATGTTTTGGTCGACGCTTTGACACCTTCAGCAACTGTTGGCACACATGTGAGCTGCATGCATAATTTTCATCCATTATATTTCCCCTACGTCAGTACATAAAGTTTAGCGAAAAATGATGGTGCTAAAACAATTGTCTTTTGGTCCACGCCTTTCCACCTGCAGCAACTGTTGGCACACATCGGAGCTGCATGCATATTTTTCATCCACTGTATTTTCCCTACATCAGTACATAAAGTTTAGCGAAAAATGATGGTGCTAAAACAATTGTCTTTTGGTCGACGCCTTTCCACCTGCAGCAACTGTTGGCACACATCGGAGCTGCATGCATATTTTTCATCCACTATATTTCCCCTACATCAGCACATAAAATTTAGCGAAAAAATGATTGTGCTAAAACAAGTGTCTTTTGGTCGGATCTTTGCCACCTTCAGCAACTGTTGTCACACATGTGAGCTGCATGAATATTTTTCATCTACTATATTTCCCCTACATCAGTACATAAAGTTTAGCGAAAAATGATGGTGTTAAAACAAGTGTCTTTTGGTCGACGCTTTGCCACCTTCAGCAACTGTTGGCACACATGTGAGCTGCATGCATATTTTTCATCCACTATATTTACCCTACATCAGTACATGAAGTTTAGCGTAAAATGATGGTGTTAAAACAAGTGTCTTTTGGTCGACGCTTTGCCACCTTCAGCAACTGTTGGCACACATGTGAGCTGCATGCATATTTTTCATCTACTATATTTCCCCTACATCAGTACATAAAGTTTAGCGAAAAATGATGGTGTTAAAACAAGTGTCTTTTGGTCGACGCTTTGCCACCTTCAACAACTGTTGGCACACATGTGAGCTGCATGCATATTTTTCATCCACTATATTACCCCTACGTCAGTACATAAAGTTTAGCGAATGCCTAATTTTCATCCATTATATTTCCCCTACATCCGCACATAAAATTTAACGAAATAATGATGGTGCTAAAATTAATGTCTTTTGGTCGACGCTTTGACACCTTCAGCAACTGTTGGCACACATGTGAGCTGCATGCATATTTTTCATCCACTATATTCCCCTACATCAGTACATAAAGTTTAGCGAAAAATGATAGTGCTAAAACAATTGTCTTTTGGTCGACGCCTTTCCACCTGCAGCAACTGTTGGCACACATCGGAGCTGCATGCATATTTTTCATCCACTGTATTTTCCCTACATCAGCACATAAAATTTAGCGAAAAAATGATGGTGCTAAAACAAGTGTCTTTTGGTCGGATCTTTGCCACCTTCAGCAACTGTTGGCACACATGTGAGCTGCATGCATATTTTTCATCCACTATATTTCCCCTACATCAGCACATAAAATTTAGCGAAAAAATGATGGTGCTAAAACAAGTGTCTTTTGGTCGGCGCTTTGCCACCTTCAGCAACTGTTGGCACACATGTGAGCTGCATGCATATTTTTCATCCACTATATTTCCCCTACATCAGCACATAAAATTTAGCGAAAAATGATGGTGCTAAAACAAGTGTCTTTGGTCGACGCTTTGACACCTTCAGCAACTGTTGGCACACATATGAGCTGCGTGCATAATTTTCATCCATTATATTTCCCCTACATCCGCACATATAATTTAACGAAATAATGATGGTGCTAAAATTTATGTCTTTGGTTGATGATTTGCTATCTTCAGCAACTGTTGGCACACATGTGAGCTGCATGCATATTTTTCATCCACTATATTTCCCCTACGTCAGTACATAAAGTTTAGCGAAAAATGATGGTGCTAAAACAAGTGTCTTTTGGTCGACGCTTTGCCACCTTCAGCAACTGTTGGCACACATGTGAGCTGCATGCATAATTTTCATCCATTATATTTCCCCTACATCAGTACATAAAGTTTAGCGAAAAATGATGGTGCTAAAACAAGTGTCTTTTGGTCGACGCTTTGCCACCTTCAGCAACTGTTGGCACACATGTGAACTGCGTGCATAATTTTCATCCATTATATTTCCCCTACGTCAGTACATAAAGTTTAGCGAAAAATGATGGTGCTAAAACAAGTGTCTTTTGGTCGACGCTTTGCCACCTTCAGCAACTGTTGGCACACATCGGAGCTGCATGCATATTTTTCATCCACTATATTTCCCCTACATCAGCACATAAAATTTAGCGAAAAAATGATGGTGCTAAAACATGTGTCTTTTGGTCGGAGCTTTGCCACCTGCAGCAACTGTTGGCACACATGTGAGCTGCATGCATATTTTTCATCCCATTCTATATTTCCCCTACATCAGCACATAAAATTTAGCGAAATAAGGATGGTGCTAAAACAAGTGTCTTTTGGTCGCGCTTTGCCACCTTCAGCAACTGTTGGCACACATGTGAGCTGCATGCATATTTTTCATCCATTATATTTCTCCTACATCAGCACATAAAATTTAGCG
>JASANE010021850.1:0-15234 GCA_030248225.1 Trileptium ribeirensis
CGAAGCGGCCCTGTTACATAGATACCAATATTGCAAAGTTGCTTTTCGTAAAGCATTGCCGATTGGCACTTCAAAAATAAACATTGCGCCTGCACATTTATGAAGGACGCAGCTTTATAACTCTAATTTTCTTGCTTCACAAATTGAAACATTTGTCGCAGCGTACATAATAAATAATTTACTAAAATGAGTTTGCTGTGCGGCCAGTTTTGCATCTGCGTTGTTATTCACTCATTTTACGAGGCTCCTTAAAGGACCGAGCAACAGTTCATAGATGGTGTAGTGGCTCTAGCACGAAGCTCGGAACCAAACATGTCAATTAGGCTCCGCGTCAAAAGTTTGGTCAAGATTGTATCAAATATGCATTAGTTTACGAACGAAAGGGCTAACGTCTACTGATAAGAGTTATGTTAGTTCTATTCGCAAATACCGTATTATGCCAAAGCAAGCACTATATCAAGAGCAAGTTTACGTAACAGTGAGAAAAACAATTCTGAAACAAAGTAACATACGTTTTCACAATGCTCGTGTATCACGCCACTAGCAAATTAAATGCAGCGTATATGCACCCAGCAAACATTAAAAGTCATACAATGTACAGTAAAAACCAAACTGAGTTTACCTAACGCCCTGTAATGTAAAATGTGTAATAATCTGGTTAATAACAATTTTGAATCATAAGTTTAAGACCATTCATTCTTGAAATAAAGTTAGCTTCAAACAAATCCATGTTGGACTACTCCGGCCGGTTGAAGGAATTCTCTTGCAAATCATCATCTTACCAAAAACTGGCATTCCCCAGAAATAAACCTACAAGCTTTATGTCACACTAAATTTTATATGTTATGAACAGTAAATGTTGTATAGCGAGAAAGTAGAATAGCTTAGTGCGGGAATTTCGGAGGCGGTTGCCGCCGACATACGCTTAAGGCGTAAGTTTCGGTAGAGGAGAAGGGTTAAGGATTACCCCTATTGGTCGGACACGCCGCCAGCTGCCTTAATCCTTCGCCTTTCTCTGCAGCGCGTCTCTGGAAAGTTTTAGACAATGTTAGGCAAAATAGGATGAAAAGTGTGATAAAATTGGTGAGAAATAGGTGAAATTATTATAATGTATCGAAAAATTGATAATAATTGGAAGAATGTTGGGTTCTTCAAAATTTACCCCCTGACAACTACTCCCCACCAAGCACCTCTGACTCCCCATCCGAGACATCCTATTCTCCTAAGCCGATAGACGTACCTTCGACACCTATGGCTTAATGTGTAGTCCAAAATTTGTCTAAAACTAAAATAGTGGACCAAGGATTACGCTTTCCCTTCAGTATAATGCCACGCCCTGATTTTCAGTTAGGCACATCAATGCTTCTCAAGGACAAAAATTAAACGCAACAAGTTTAAGCCAAAAGTGTACTAGTGAGTATTGTAAATACCGTTTGCCTTGGCGTGAAATCTAACATATGGTATAGACATTAAAATATTTACGCTCTGACGGAGCCCTGGAACGCTCCGCACTGCTCTTTGAAATCGCATTACGGTATTCAGTAATACCTGGGCCCAACCATATACCAGTGATAAGGATATTCCTGGTACAGAACTTTTAATTATGTCTGCTACACTGATATTTTTGTGATAAACATTAGAATGCGATATTGTTTTCGACGTTTCTTAAAACTATGCAAAAACACAAATATACCCTGTAGAGATATATCGTCTTATTTAGTCTGCGTATTTCTGATCCGATCACTGTTTTTGTACATCCAGTCAAATTGGTGCACAGCAAATATGTTCTATCTGTGCTTTTCCAGAGGTCTAAACGAAATGGATAGCACAAAATTTATCCAATAACAATGATGGGTAAAATATAAAACTTATGACGTTTTACAGTGGTATGTTGTAACAAATCTAGATTAAGCAAGCTAGTTTCAAGAGCTATATTTTATTTGTCAATTTTAGTGCATATCCTCCGTAAACCATTTTGAGGGTCTCAAATGGTAGTCATGTATAACATTCCATTTCCTAACTCTTTCCTGTACGAGTCTGTCCGTTACCCACTGGTAGGGTTAAAACGGCATCTGTCGTCATACTGCAATTCCTGTGCGAAACGAATTATTTTAAGCATTTATTGTGATAAATAGCTAAACAACAAACAACACCAAACAACGGAATCCTACACAGAATTAGTTAAAGCTAAGTAAAAGATATAGTCTTTCTCGTTTAGTACAGTAAAAGTTTAGATTCAATCTACCAAAACATTTTTTAAAACAACTCGTTAACTAAAGTGTGACAATAGAGCTACACATTTGAAACTAAATGTTCATTCTTTCGATTGCTCGATTCCCATGTTTGTCAGCTCTGCAGTCGCTGAAACAAATTATATACATTTTCGTTGCGAGAGCTCAGTATTTGTTTTCATTCTAACTATATAGTTTCCTTAGTATGATGTGAACCGCACTTGTTGAGTAAAAAACAAAGAGGACGTGCTTGCAATAGATAAAGCTGTATGATTTTGTTACTTTTACTTCTATTGGAGAGCGTGTAATTGCTTTCCATTAATCAAGTAGGCACGTCAACTGAACGTTTCAAGATAGCATCACATTTTCTACTAAGCTAGTGATTCAGCTTAAATTTATCTATGTTCTACTCCCAAAAAATATGTCAGCCTGTATATTTTTGCACATTAATCGATAATATTTTATCAAATTTATACAGATAATTTTCGACATGGCAGAGAATTCGAAGCAAAAATTATTCATATTGTATATATTGTAAACGGTACAATTTGGCAAATGTTAGGAATCAGACCCCTAACATTTAATTTTTTAAGACTTTCGCTACAAAAAGCTAATACGAAACAACTGTTGCCTGGTCATCTTGTAGCATAGTATTATACTCTGTCATACGAATGTACTTGAACTTAGTGCCTTATGCGACGATGTTGTCGTTTTTCGGTCTGCCCCTCTTACGCCGCCCACCACGGATAGCTGTGCTTACCCCTTAGGGGTCCCTTGGCAGACATCGGCTACCACCGCTAGGTTTTTTGGTGCACCAACTATCACGTCGTCGATAAGTAATGAGATTAAACCAGCAATGGGAGCGATCAATGTTTGCTTCTCCTCCGCTAATCTTATTGGGCCCTGGTGACCTAATAGCGACAGCCCCTAAAGAATTCTTGACGGGTTATCGATATCCCCAAAGATACTTGCTGGCAATCTTGCAATGCTTTGGAAGATAGTCCGAAAACCAAAACGTCATTGGATAAGACAAAGTACATGAGTATGAGCAAGTGTAAACACTTCTGCAAATATTTTTAATGGGTTCTTGCTAGGAGTAATTCAATTTCTTATAATGTATATGTTTTCGGAAGCGCCCACTAAAGGATTTCACAAAACCATGACAGAAAAATGTGGTTTGAAAAATCTGTTGCTGCAGTGAGGACACTTAATCCCGTTAATAATTTGCAAATTTTGTTAACGTAACAAACACTGTTACGCCAAGAAACCAGTCTGTCGGCCGCATCTATATTTTTGTTGAAACTGCAAGACTGAATGTAAAAGCAACTGTTTGTTATTTAAAAACACATCCACACTACTGTTTTGTTGCGAAGAAAAACATTTGATGTCAACTGCCATTGTATGCTAGAATTTAAGATAATGGATGTGACGTTTATAAAAAATCATAAATCCAACGCAATCTAATGACTGATTATTAGAAACATCCATCCGTCCATTTAAATACATGTATGCACCATAGTTTGTATAAGGCAACACACTAGTCGTACATATCTTTGAACGTACGGCTGGCTACACTACCATTATTTACTTGTAAATTAGCCAAACGTGCGGTCAAACATTTGCGAGTACAGCATATACTATGCTATAACGTTAGTTATGCATAAACTATACTTAAACAATGTATATAAGTGTTTCAGCAAGCAACTGACTAATGCTGAGTTCACGTTATCATGTCCCTATCGTTTGGAACTTTTAGCCATGTGGTTGCGACTATACTGTAACGACGGTAAGGGTCACGCCGTTACTGTATAATATTTCAAGATGGTGTCCGATACACCCTGGAGCTAATGCACTAAAACATTACAGTATTTGCAATACCACGTAGATACCCTATTTTCTCAGAATGACGGCGTCACGGATACCATCTATAGCTAGCTTATGTGCTGTATATATTCAAGATACTACTCCTGGTAAAAAACAGTCAGTAGAGAGCACTGATACACGTTATTTCGTTTCTTATGAAATCTCTGTTACAGTACAGAAGCGAACATATAGGAACGCATAAGCAAACAAGCATAAGCCTTTGATAATGTAAACTCTTAGCACCGCCTTTAAAGGTTAGTTGTAGTTTAGCCTTTCGTACCTAATTTAACATATAAAACCAGGCTGCCGCAGTTTTTTGATTCTTGGTTCGGCGAGGCGTCAATAGCACCCGCCTGAATACTTGGGCTGGTGTGGGAATCGAAGCCACCACCTCTCGCCCTTGGATCCATAAGCAGACGCTCCACTGACTGAATTACACCTGCCCGACTTCACAACAGATATATAAATCCACGATATTCAACAAAAAATAAATAGCAAAATACAGTGGCGATCCAGTATTACACGGCAGGGGCATCCCGAAGCGCGGCGCCCCATGAACATCCTGACGTGCCCCATCCCTCTCAATACGCCACATTCCCCTCGATGCGCCACGCCCAACACCATGCGCCACACCCCCTTGAGGCGCTGCACCCGCTTCTCGAGGCGCAATACCCCATCGTGCTGCCGCATCCCCTAGAGGCTTTAGATTTTCCAGGAGGCCCCCACTCCACTCATGGCGCCACACCCCTTCGAGGCGCCGCACCACCCTCGTGGCGCCGCACCCCCTCAAGGCGCCGCACCCCCTCGAGGCGCCGCAGCCCCTCAAGGCGCCGCAGCCCCTCGAGGCGCCGCACCCCCTCAGGCGCCGCACCCTCTCGAGGCGCCGCACTCCCTCGAGGCGCCGCACCCTATCGAGGCACCGCATCTCCCTTACGGCGCCACACCCCCCCGAGGGGCCGCGCCCCCCTCGAGGGGCCGCACCCCCCTCGAGGCGCCGCACCCCCCTCGAGGCGCCGCACCCCCACGAGGCGCCGCACCCCCCTCGAGGCGCCGCCCCCCCTCGAGGCGCCGCCCCCCCCTCGAGGCGCCGCACCCCCCCGAGGCGCCGCACCCCCCTCCAGGCGCCGCACCCCCCTCGAGGCGCCGCACCCTCTCGATGCGCCGCACCCCCTCGTGGCGCCGCCCCTATCGAGGCACCGCATCCCCCTTACGGCGCGCACCCCCTCAAGGGGCCGAACCCTCCTCGAGGCGCCACACCCCCCTCGAGGCGCCGCACCCCCGCGAGGCGCCGCACCCCCCCCGAGGCGCCGCGCCCCCCCGAGGCGCTGCACCCCCCCCCCCGAGGCACCGCACCCCCCTCCAGGCGCCGCACCCCCCATCGAGGTGCCGCACCCCCTCGAGGCGTCGCACCCCCCTCGTGGTGACGCACCCGGGCCCCCCCCCCGAGGCGCCGCACCCCCCTCGAGGTGCCGCACCCGCCCCCCCCCCCGAGGCGCTGCACCCCCTCGAGACGCGGCACCTACCACAGGACGCCGCACCCCTCCACCTCGAGGCGCCGCAGCCCTCGCCACCCGAGGCGTCGCACTCCAACCACGGAGGAGCATTACCCACCACCCAACCCATTGCGCCGCCGTGCACCCACTCTAGGCGCCGAAGTGCACCCTATACCGAAGCGCCACGCACGCCCTCCAGGCGCCGCAGCCCCTTCTCTCCCGGGGCCCCGCCCCCCACCTCCTGAAGCGCCTCACGCCCGCCCCTCTCGCCCGAGGTGCTGCTCCCCCGAAGTGACGCACCCCCCCCCCCGAGGCGCACCACCGCCCCTTTGTCGATGAAGTGTTGCAAAATTCCCCCGACCCTGAGGCGTCGCACCGCTTATGAGGCTCTGCACGCCCCCTCCACGAGGTGCCGCAACCCACGGCGAAGGGTATATTTTGAAATTGCTAAGATCTTTGCATTTCCCCATGCAAAAACTTGGCGCAATGCTTGGCCCAATTTGTGCTAATGTTCACCGAATTATGCCCAAATTTGCGCACTACTAACTTACGGCTGTTGTTAGACAATTCAACAACTCAAAACGTAATAGAAGTTAGATTGATTAAAATTCTAATATTCTGATAAGGTCTCAAAACACTGTATCAAGGAACTGCTTAGTTTAATCAATTTACCTCACTTTTATTTTCATCAGCCATTTCGTTTTAGACAGTAACATTGTTGAAATATTTTCTCCGAAGTTTTCGAACTCATATTATCTACCTACTAACCTGCTTTAATAGCTTTTCTATCATTTTCAACGCTAACAATTTCGTTGAACAGTCCTTCGGCAATAATATTATCGTTTACTTCTACACCTTTCTTCAACAAATGATCAACATAACATGCAACCATCATTTTGAGTTCCGGAATCTTTACCGCTGAAATTATTAAAGGATTGTTCACGAATTATAATAAAAGTTTTATTTAATAAAAATTCTTTTGTATTAAAATATTGCTGACAACGTTGTTGGGGATTTGGCTTTGGTGGTCTAAGAACATAGATGAGGTCCAAGACGGTGCTGCAGGAACAAACTAGATGTCGGTCATGCCTATGTCTGAATATATCGGTTATGCAAATTGCGAGACAGATGGTAGGGTTAAAGTCGACCGCAACGTACAGATGGTATGGTTAAAGTTCACCGCAACGTACAGATAGTAGGGTTAAAGTTGACCGCTACGTACAGATGGTAGGATTAAAGTTGACCGCAACGTACAGGTGGTAGGGTTAAGGTTGACTGCAACGTACAGATGGTAGGGTTAAAGTTGACTGCAACGTACAGATGGTAGGGTTAAAGTTGACCGCAACGTACAGATGGTAGGGTTAAAGTTGACCGCAACGTACAGATGGTAGGGTTAAAGTTGACCGCAACGTACAGATGGTAGGATTAAAGTTGGCCGCAACGTACAGGTGGTAGGGTTAAAGTTGACCGCAACGTACAGATGGTAGGGTTAAAGTTGACCGCAACGTACAGATGGTAGGGTTAAAGTTGACCGCAACGTACAGATGGTAGGATTAAAGTTGACCGCAACGTACAGGTGGAAGGGTTAAGGTTGACTGCAACGTACAGATGGTAGGGTTAAAGTTGACCGCAACGTACAGATGGTAGGGTTAAAGTTGACCGCAACGTACAGATGGTAGGGTTAAAGTTGACCGCAACGTACAGATGGTTATAAAATGGCGTATCTTAAGAGTGTCATCGGCTTTTAGCAATTCTGGTAAGGTTTATAGTAAATATTGAGATATTTCAACTACCGCACCAACTTATATTTGAAGTATAGTAAACTTGTGTAACATCGGCATTTTATGAGAAAGTGTTAGTACTTCGTCAATGCTTTAAATATCACAGAACAAAAATACATTATTGATTTATTTGAAATTTATACACTTGCTAGACAATACACAAAACTTTGCGCACTGTGATGTTAAACTCTGTAACACAAAGCTTATTCTAATAATTGCCACAGATACTCGGTACATCGAAACTCGCCAAATATCTGTTACTCGTATTGTTTCGTTACATGCCCGTTTAAGCTTGGTCACGTGTAAACTATTTCGCGTAATTCCTGTCAAAATTCAAAGCGGCATAATATATTAAATTTTTGCTAAAACTTACATTATTTAACGCCTGATCCCCAATTACAATCAGATCGCTCAAAAAAGTTATCCTAAACAATGCAGGACGCTGAACACAAAGCTAAACACACTATTGACGATGTACAAAGGTTCTTCATTCGCTATTCAGTTCTTATTCTTTACCGTCGTGAACATAAGCAGACAACGTATATATTATAGTTATAAAAATAAACAAAAAACTAATGAACCAGGGCGCAAAAGCGGAAAAATCTGGGGAAGAACGATGGAGCGCAGTACGGCCGAAAAAATCTGAAGGATGGGTGGAACGTAGTACACTTACAATCTTTATACGGTTATGTGCATACTGGTTACCATGAGTTTATATACATACATGCTCGACCCAACTTGGTAAATTTGTGACGGACCCAGACATATTCCAAATATACAGACATGATCGCCCGACTTGCTGTATTTCTGGGGGACATACCAGTGGGAAGACGCGTTTGTCCCTCCCCATGGGTTTTCGTGCCCATGCTAATGAAAATAAAATAATTCTCAAAACCGTTACTGTTTATGGCTATTGAGATCTTTTCGCTTACACCTTCCCCCAAACCTGAAAATCGTCAATTTTGAAGATACAGCGACAATTTTTGTACAAATCGACTCTCGACGAGCCGGTTACGGAAATGTCTATTTGGCTACATTTACGATAAAAAGTATTTTTTTCGATTTTTAGGTTACCAGTGGTCTCCCTTAATACCTAAACTTTTTGAAAAAGTTTTCTAAATAAATATATTTACAACAATTAAAATAGTATTTGAACTGTATTGATTCATGGGTGAAACAGCTTAGTTAATATATGTTAAAAAGTATACCTAAGTAGCTAACCCAAGAACTAATTTAGCTTATTTTTATTTTACACCATTCGATTCAGCTCGTCGCATTTGATTTATCTATGCCGCTTATATAATGTTGCCAATTATATACTATGAATAAAAATGATTCCGCCTACAAGTAGACATTTATTCTGAACTCTATTGCATGTATATTAACCATTTTTGGTTTCATTTTCATGTAGTTTTTAAAAAACGGCGTTGACGCAGCAGTTAATTAAACCCTGATCATTTAATTGGGAGTTTTGTTCACCAATCACTGCAGTAATTTGCAGCTTGTTGCTAGTTATAAATGTTATGTACAATGCAGCCGAACTAAAATAAGCATACTAGTGTAGTATACACTAAACTGGGCTAACTTATTACTTGGCAAGTAAAAGGCTGATCGGGTTGAACTTGCTGCGTTGAATCAAACAATCATTACATATTTTTATAAAAGAAATGTTTGATTCTATGATTGATGAACATGCAAAAGACTAAATATCAAATATCAAACTATTAAATTTGATAAATTTTAATTGCAAATATATATATATAAATTTTAAATGCTATCTATCAAAATTTGATAGTGTTAAATTCTTTGAGTCCGTATGAAGCCTTTGATTAAACCAAAATTACTTAAAATGATAATTTTTAGAACTGATTATATTTATCGAACTTTGAGCTTGCAATTTTACAATAGTTTTTAATTTTTGTATTCATAAGCAACGAACATAACGGGTGTTATTAGCCTTTCTTAATCCTATATGAGCGGTGATAAAATGTGAGGGCGATTGGCATTTCTAAATGAGTTAGCAGATTCCAACAATCAAAACACCGAAATCAAACCGTAGAATGAATTGTTGGATGAGGCAGACGTGTGATATAGCTACGACTTGAAATAGTTAGGCTACAACTATCGTGCTTAATGTAAGAACAGGATTAAACTGCTCCTTATATCCGAAATTTTGCCGCGGTTATTTCACTCTTTGGTGTGCTTTGATCACTGGCAGCTTTTTGCTATGATGGTTGTATAATGGATTATACCTAAACTCTTATCGGATTGGCAGGCAACTGATAACGTTTCAAAAACAAAATGAATATCGTTTATATATAACTTAAATTCCGAATAAATATACACCCCTCATTTATAGTTTTGCCTGTTGCTCATTATTATACATAAGTTAAATATTGACGGTCTGAAAACCACGTTGCTACAAAAGTTTCCTTAAAACTAAAACTTGTTTTCAAACACAACATCATCATTTAATTAAGATAAGAACTTATATGGCAGTTTCGTTAAAGACTTAGATTTCGATGATAAAGCCGCCCCACAATTGGCCCTAAAGCATATAACAAAGATGGAATTTTCCAAACAAAAACAAATACCGGCGAACTTTGCCTGAAAAATTTGCTCAATATGTTCATAGAAATAGACACCACTTGTTTAGTTGTATATTTATTATTTTGTATTATAGTGTTTACGTAATGTAATATATTATATGGACTCCAAATTTTAAAAGTCAAAAAATTAAAACAATTTTCCAACTACCTTTATTTTCTTAATATAAAAACATACTAATTATATAAATTATGGATTTATATATATCACAAATCATAATAAATAAATAAATAAATAAATGTAAATAAACATTGCAGAAATCTCTTAATTCGGTTAAGGCTATGCAAGTTACCCTACTTTTTATGGACACATAGCAGAACGCTGTCAATTTTGCTACCAAAAGTTATGTTAAAGTTGACATATTTATCTGTATTAATTCTCATTAAACTTAATAAAATATATGTTTTTATGTAGCGTTAAATGTGGCATTTAATTCTTTACAGAATTTTTGGTAAAGCAGTCGATTTTCTCAAAGCGAGATATCATGAGTGTTAAAAAAGGTTGATTATAAACTGCAGTTTGAAAACATATATATTTCCCGTTTACGGTATTGTGAAGACTTTTGTCTCAATAATAAACTAGTATCGATTAAAATGTTTCAAGAACGTCTATATCATTTACGAACAAAGCTATATTTGTTTGCCTATCATTGTTAAAAATAACTTTCTGCATCGAATTGCTTTATAGGTTCTGTTGCCATCCATTTTGTCATTGTGCTATTTGCTTCAGTGGTAGCAATTCATAATGCAGCAGTATCTGTAAATTTTCCAAGACTCGATAAAAACGAAGATAATAGTCTTTTTATAAGCAAACCCAATCTTTGTCTAAATTCAAATGTCAATTATTTGTATTAAGCAGAATTAGACCTCGCCGGAAACAGAGCTTGAGCTTATGCAGGAACTATGATAATATGTTTGCACGCATCCTGTAGAAGGGGAAGTTGCTTGTAAAGACTGGATATAAAATTTGCTTTACTATACTTGAAACGAACCTAATTAAAAAAATTAGTTTTTCGGTGTCGAATCAAATTGAATTCCCACAAAAGTTATATAATTATCGCTGGAAATTAGTTTTAATTGCTGCACCCGCGCCACTTGAGTCCATGTATCAGCTTAATTGAAATTCGTACATGATGTCAGACTGATATACTTAGCGAATTTATTGATTTACAGCTATTAGAATATAAAATTGATTTTAACCGGACTTCACCAAACTCTTTTGGAATCGAGTTATGACAGAATCATTAAATCAACATGAATTCAGTCACAGTAGATCGACTAAGTTTGATTTCCGTTTTGGTTTTTACGATATATATGCAGACATTAAGCTTTGATATCGTAGTTCTCGCGTTAAGCCTAGGCTTCGAATCTTTACATTCCAAACTAATCTTTCAAAAATGCCTAAATCTAAAGTTTTAAATTTTAAAATTATCATATTGATCAATTTGTCCACAGTTAAAATGATAAAACGATAGACTTACCTGTTACAATAAGATGATGCTGTTTGACAATTCGAAACCGAACACTCCTTGGATCGACATTATGTGGCAGCTTATAAGCACGACAAAAGCAGCGCGTAGATCCTAATATCGGATTTTGGGCTTTGATCTTTTGAACGTTGATTGACAGTTCGGTTCCTACCACGCGAGCCTGAAAAAACCTGGTAAAAATTCAATCTAACGAATAAAAAATAGATCACAACGGAATATCAATGGAATTTTGTAACTGAAATATGGATGCAATACTCATGTTAAAACAAATTATTATGTTTGATTCTATACCGTTCAGAACTATAGTGTTGTGCAAACATAAAATACTAATGTTCCGCAAACCGTCAAGCTTCAAAAATATTTTTAGCTTTACGATAATATTGGTTCATAATCTTTCTATGGTCCTGTGAAGATTTCCACGTGTATCAAGTTGGATTAGTCGCTATTACTGTAGCAGTGCAATAACCCATGTCGCCAGCAGCTGTAGATATGTTTTCATACAGTTTATTTGCTGTTGGAATTCAGTTAGCTGAACACGGTAATACGATGGGTAGCATTAAGGTATCGTTCTGGTACATCTTAGCCAAGAATTGAAAAGCATGGAGGATATATGAAAGGATTAAATTGTTTGATTAATATGACAAATGTGTTTGTTATCACTTAGAACTACACAGTAGTACCCAGGTTATACAGTACATTACTTCACCTAATCTTGCTCAAGTTGCGATTACCTAGGTTATGAAATACCGATCAGTCTTTATGTTGACCCAAACCACAATTCATGACCTTCAAATACGTATTTTACATTGTGTACCACTAATGGCAAAGTGAAACAGAATATGTCATATAATTTCGGCAATATTGCAGAAACTCAGGTCAAATAGATGCCAAACCGTGCTGGTTTAACAAAATTCACACTGATATTAGAAAAACTTACAATAATATACAGGTAATGCCCATAGTAAATATAGAAATGCGTAATGCTTGTGTAACCTTATTATTTTGGAAACCATATACGAGTATATATTTATATCATATTTTGAATATTTAAGTATACATGCATGCATATTAAAATATTAATTCAATGATTTATTAAACAGGGACATATTATTTACAAGACTCATCTTTAGTTTTGTGGTTTTTTTCCATTCGAAGATAAATTAGTGTAAAATATTACGAAACAAAAAAATCAGTTCTACCAGATTACAAAACATAATTCAAGAAAAAATAGTTAGCCTGCACTCTAAATTTACGCTGACACCGGAGGAATCATTCTAACGAGAACTAAAAACTAGTGTCTAATATATAAATTATATTTTAGTTTGCTAATGCTATCTTCTAACTCTAAAAAATATAGAGTATATTCTTAAAGTTGTTACTTAAGGCACTGTACTTAACTAAAATTTCCTGTAATAATTTTCAGTAATTTATATGTGTCAATGTTAACTCGAAATTAAGACTATCATTAATGTTTTGCTGAAAATAGTATCGAATTACTAAAGGTTAGAATGGCGGACCCTAGATGCGGCACCAGACTTCAGAATTTGGTCACTCGGGTGTGCCAAATGTAATGAGCACAATGTTTCTAATATTAGTTGGTCCAGATCTGCTGTTACGTTTCAATGCCACTGTGTCAAACGAAGCAAACAACAATCCCGAAATTGAACTGAACTACATTTGAAAGTTGAATTTTCTGATGAGGCACTGATGCAAAAGATATATGGCACATATGACCCCGACTATAGCCTGAGCAGCATCTCTAGCGTTTTTACAAGCTTTTAAAACATGAAGACGACTAAATTGTAACTCATACATGAGCGACTGTTTTCACAAATTTATCGTTTATATTACTTTTCGGAACGTAAGGTGGCCATAATTTTTTGTTACGAAAGAACTTTTTAATCAACAACGGAAAGCTATGCCTTGAAATCTGATATGTTCTTGCTTTAATAATTGTCAACGTGTACTTCCGAAAAAATATAAGGCAGTTTCCAAATATCTTCTAACAAGCAAGTATTGATCGTACAAAATATAATAACTTACATTTTTCGGATATGCTGGATATTCCCTAAATATGTTTAGTCAAATAGCTCTATAACCGTTGGGTTTACCTAGTAGGTAATCGCAACCATTAATTATTTATACGGTGTCTTCGGGCGTTTGAAATTTGTAACGACTATTCTCCGCGGACACCTACAAATTTTGTGCCTACACAAGGCTTTACAGTGTCTATTACACATATCCAATAGCTTTTTCAGAAAACCTTCAACACTACGTCAAAACTTTGTTCATTTTATCATTACGAGAAACGTAAAGATTTGTACAACAACGGCTATATCCCAGGACCGTAGGGCGATTAAGTGTAATTTTTAACATTGTTTGCGTCTAATCGACGGAACATAACAGTACAAATATTTATCTGTATGTTAACTTTTCCATTAGCGGAGATTATAGAACGCATACTTGTAGGCCAAAGTCTAGTCTAATTTTGTTATTTTCGTCCAGGGTACGCTTATGTGATACAAATTCTCGCAGTATATAGGCGATATGAGATATTGCATCATCAAGCAAAACACCACGCTAATAACTCAATACCAGAAAAGCTGCGTAGCTATTGCTGTTGCGCAAAAATTTGCGACTGACTGAGGCATTTTAAATTATGACAGTCAACAGACTACGTACCTTTAGGTTTTATACTATACCATCAAGATATTTTCAATATCATCGAAGCTACGAAACTGGTGGGCAAAAAACATGGTTATGACCCAGAATTCGAGCAGTATTGCTGCTATCATTTTTGGCTTTGCAATATTTTGCTCTGTTCGGCTGAATATTTCACTGTGCGCTAATTTCTCCTGCGATAAACGGCTAATGGTAACCTCACTCCGATTTGAGATTTGGTTTCAAAATAATGTGCAGAAACATTTCCCAGGCCAGAGTTATATTAAATATTGCTTTTATGTTCTAATCTTTGCGACAAACGGTCCAATTTGTCTTAAGGCGCAAAGCGATTATGCAGTAATCGGGCTTATTATCTATCCGCTGAGATGTGTTTAACTACTATGCATGTTTTCATCTGCCTAGCCAATAATTATGAACGGCTCCAGTGAAGCATCTAGTTTATGTACTGTTATCACTGTTATCTTAGCATGCTGTAAAATCCGGTGTCGTTTCGGGGTTCCTTTAACCGGTAAAATTTACCAAAAATCTTTGCTCAAAATGTGAAAAAATACAAGAAAATACTAGATGAAAGGCTTTGGATAAACTAAAATACGCATTTTCCCCTGCAGTTGCAGAACAGATATTCAGTGAAACGTCCGAAATTTCTATTTTGTGTTTTTAAAAAAAATATAATTTAATTTCACAACGTGGAAATTTTAATATTGGCATGGTTAAAATTGCGTTAGATCTAATCATAAACAGGATTAAACGCTGATACTAAAACAAATTGTAGAAACAAAAATTCAAACAACCTATTGTTCTGTCGCTCTAATAACCTCTATTGTGATAATATTTAAGACTCAGCACGTGGTAGCAAAAAATCTAAATCGTAGAATAACGCAAAGAGGCATAAAAACTTGCAAGCACTTTATGCTTTAATAAGAAAATAAGGTTAAGTATAAATCTTCCAGGTCTCGTTCAACTATAACGTTTTCATTAAAATATACCTGACCCCACGGACGTGAAGTATGGTTACAACTTTGTAAAGAAATAACCGATTTTAAGTTTGGATTTTCGTAGTTATGCTTTTCATTATTTTATGTAGCAAT
>JASANE010021851.1:0-41923 GCA_030248225.1 Trileptium ribeirensis
GTATGTCGCGTCTGCTACTCGTTCAGTTACGTATACTCAATTGCGGATAAGCAGTAGAATTGCACCATGAAACTTCATACTCTTTCGTCTCCTTTTGTTACCGTAGCGTTCGTACCTGAACCTAGTACATGGTTTATTGTACTGCTACTTCTGTATGTTGTTAATCATCAATTAATTACACCTTACCTAAATCGGCCGAATGGCATTATTGTGCGATCAGTTACATTATGGCGCCGTGTTTACTCTATGCGGCATATGTCTCCATTTTACCATTTTCTGTTAGTAAGATAAGCTCAGCCGTCACAGGAGTGTTCGTTAAAGCTGAACGTTGTTGTTAATCTGTTACGGGTCTTTGCGTTTGATTAAGAGTGATTTGACCACTAGTTTAGTTCAATCCAATTACCTGTGTGAATTACGTGCTGGTGTTGTATCGGTTATGCCATTTCCCCGGCTGCTACAACGGAATGCGTAACCGAATTGCTTGTCAATAAATGATTATTGAAAACTCTATTGTGTCCCTGCGTTGATTGATTATCTATGTACCTAAGCGCCGTGGCTTCTTTCGTCTTACAACGGGAAATGGTTCAAAAAGAACACTTTTTAGGTCCGCACACGATAGCAGGGGTCGTACCGGCACTGCGTTTGGAAGTGCGTCTTGCAGCAGCGTCACGCGGATTACATGTGTGTTGGTGAATAAGTGACGTAATTTTTGGACATCCGGATACAAAATTTTTCAATAAACTAAAATATTTTTGGAGCATATCTGGTAGCAATACCGTTTTTTTGCAAAACTCCGCATAAAAATAAATTTTGGCTGTATTACATTTTTCAAGCCTAAACTATGGAATAATTCGTTTTGGTTTTATGTATAAGATATGGTATGAATATGCCGAAATAATATCGTTCACTGGCGCTTTTAAATAGCTAACTCTCGACGGGTCTCGGAATTTAAGTCTCGACGCAGAAAATAGTAATATTGTATTATCTGGTCGTGTTTTAATATAAATCCTTTGAAATCTGTGCTTCTCGAGTGAAACTATTTATACCATTTTGATTTCAGGAAGAAAAGCACCACCAATTTTACGAAACGTGTCAAGGCGCTTATATCGAGGGTATGTTATGTTGGAATAATTAATTGACATGGGGTAAGCCGGAGAGCATAAAACGGCAGAAATATTCTCAAATAGCGGGCGTCAGTGGATAAATTGTTTTTGTCGTTATATTTTACGCATAACTCATGACTGGTTGCTGGATTCTCATAAATGTCCTATTTTGATAGAATTTCTAATGAGCTCTGTGTTTGCGCTGTTCCTATGATTTTTCGCAGTATAAACGAGAATACTGCAAGCTTTACAACACTGACCTTTTGGAGTTCACCACAATTTTAAGTTATGCGTCGAATTAGACATTGATGAGACCATCATCATCGTACCGTCAAGAGCTATAGATAGTTATAATTTTTTATTAACTTTCGGATTTTTATCTCTGGATGGTTTTATTTTATAGTAAAATGATAAATACCGATGCCTCTTTTTTGTTTTGCGATTAAGGCTCTGGTTCTAGAGTTATGGGGTTTGAGGTACCCTCGTGGTTCCTCGACCCAAAATTTGAAAATTTGTTCTGACGTTTTGGGCGGCTGATAAGTTGCACCTGGGGGTTTTGGGCATGGGAAACTCAATGCAGGTGTTAGTTTTGTTGTAACCTGTGCTGGTATTGTGTGATGTCCATATATATAGCATATCGACGAATGCTATCGAGAGCTGATTTGATGTGCACGCAAAAAGCGTAGGCGTAGGTGTACCTATGCTTTACTACGTTCTATAATCTCGGTAGAGTTACTAGTTTATCACTGTATATTGCAGCTAGGCAACAAAGTGGAATCTTAGAATAATTTTATCCAGTAAAAATGAAAAAGTACATTTTGCTAAATTTCTGTTGTTTGGTAGCTGTTATCTGCGAGTATGCAACTGCCGGTCGTGGATGGCCATTTTCAACACATACCCTGTATGCTATAATGCCCACGTTAATCTCAAAAAGGATGATAGTTTTATTGGTGTGAATACACCTTTTATTGGTGAATATACTTTTATTAGTGGTCTGCATACACCTACTGTAAACACGCGGTGGTAATTATTATTATTATTATGCATTATTGGTCTTATTACATTGCATTATAACTATTGCCGATTTATGGTTATGTAGAGATGTAACAAATTGAAAACACGTACCACGAGTGGAATTAGGTTTAAACCAACAGCGCGGTTCGTATCTTCCCTGACAAATCGGTTGAGGCAAGCTT
Organism: Trileptium ribeirensis; assembly: GCA_030248225.1. NCBI lineage: Eukaryota > Metazoa > Nematoda > Enoplea > Enoplida > Thoracostomopsidae > Trileptium > Trileptium ribeirensis. Next base: position 2,300 of record JASANE010021851.1, read on the forward strand.
TGTTTTCTGTTAGGTTTATGTCAGTCTACCTAAAATCAGGTACAAATTGATGGATCTATTTCATTATCGTGATTTTCAATCACACACAATTCAGTAGAAACTAGTGGAATTGCTGCTGAAACAACGAGTTGGTATTTGTAGGGAAACTTGTAGTTTTAGCATTATTCCGAATACTGTTAGTACATTATTTCAGACTGAAAGCCGAAAAATTCCAACAGAACATCGACTGAAGCTAATCAATGGTGATTTGAGCGCAACCCACGAGGGGCGGTCTGGATCGCCTTATGAAGCGGTTGGTGAAGGCAGTAGCAGCTCGTCGACAGGAGGTAATAAGTCGTGTACGCTTCCTAGTAATGTTATGAAGTTTCATGACGGAATAAGTAGTGGCAGTAATAATAATAATGGCAGAAACAGTAATCGAAGGTCGTTTAGTCATCGAAGTGACGATAGTTGGACCAGTAGCGCTACAACGACACAACAATTTGGTTCAGGTTCAAAACTGAGCTCTGGCAGTGGAGAGGCGAAACGAAGTTGTCACGGCTCGCAGCGTTCGTCGCTGGTTAGTACCGGAGCCGGCAGTGTAACTGATGACCATCCCGTCATTGCAGGCGGGTACATAGAAAACGCGCCGGATGTGATGATTTTATCAACCTATGATCAACTTGATGACTATAGCAACAACAGTACTACTACACATAATAATGGGCAGAATAAGAACATCCTGGATTCTATGAACAACGATAGCAAGCATCCAGACCTTGTACTAACGGCAACAACATGTGCTAATAATACACGTGTTGCAGGGAATATGTCGCACAGTGTACCAGTGGACCAGCTCCTGCCGCCATTCCCTAGCCCGCATCCTAGTCGGTTGCAGGCGGCTTTCCCGCCACCATTCCAAGCTGGTGTATCGAATGAGAAACGTATGAAGCAGATTAGTGGCCTGCGCCCTGATGAACAACGCCGTCCTATAGACAAAGGTATAACGGGTGATGCCAATTCGTCAGATCAACAGGCTGCTCCCATTGAGGTGCTGCCGCGTTCTACGAATGCTTGTTCGCCCGTGTCGGGAAAGTCGTCTTCTGGAGCTTCGTTGGCTAGTACAAACCGGCAACATTCCTGGTCTGTCGGTGCTCCTATTGCTACGAAAACTCTTGTGTCGCCGAAGTCGCCAAGCACTCCGCGAAAACACTCTTCACCTATAAATCGGAATCCAAATTCTACAGTTACCAGTGGTGACCATACTTGTGGCGCCGATCCGCGTTTTGACCATGCATTGGCCACTTCGCGAGATGACGGTGGTTATGCTTCTGATTCAGGGCGAAGATTTCTTCACGGAAGCGCAAGGGCTGGTCCTGGAACACTTTCTTCCGGTGCAGTTGCAAACGGTCGCCCAAGTAGTAACACCAGTAAGAACTGTCGCCTCACAATGTATGATAATATTCCAGAGTCTTATAATAGGGAATTCACTTTTAACGAAGAAGACGAAGTTGAGTTGGCATATTCAGTAGCAATTCAGCGTAGAGAACAGCAGGATCATAAGTTGCCTCGTGCGCCCGGATTATCACCGACATCCGACGACAGGAAAGTTTTGTCGCCGTGTTATAATCATTACGGTTATAAAGGCGGACAACCCATTTGGAAGCCGAGAAGTATCAGCACAGGTGGGCATGATGGTAGGGTTAACAGCTTATCGCGTTTTTTAGCTTCGCCGAAAAAGCAACATTACGAGACGGGTCAAGCAACTCTTGCACTTCGCACAGTCAGAAATACCCCTCCGGAAACCAACCCTACCAGTACAGGTGGAATTGGAGCATTCCTTCGCGGTGAGCGTTCGCGTTGGTCTTTTGATGTTCGTCCACCTTCGGTCAGGCGTCAAAGGCAGCAGACTGCGTCACCAGGTCCGAATGAACGACCTGGTACTCCTCAAGGTACTATTGTGATGCGAAAAAATCGGAATCGTAGCATCAATCTTCTACGGTCCGGGGAAACGCCAACGACGGCCTCCACGTTTAGAAAAAAGAACGAACGTGGGGGGTCTTTGGGGCACATGCCAGACAACTGAGATTTGGCTAGGTGTAGACCACATTATGTACGCAAACTTACCAAGGGCGGCTTTCGTGTCACCCGTTTTATTAAGCTGTTAATAGGTTACGAGCAATATTATGCTCATCAAAATACGTACACACTATGTAAAGGCGAGGACAGGTTCTTACACAGAGAAAATTGTAACTACCTTGCTGGCTCATGATGCCGTACTATGAGAAAATTGCAAACGAGGTGACGGTTATGTTTTCGACATGCTAAAGGTAATTCTATTCCATGTTAAGTCACCCCCAAAGGCATGTGTTCTGACGGCTTCGTGAAACCATCTGTAGCCGCGAGATGCGTTGTTTCAAGTCTCAATAATTTGTAGTATTTTGACCAAACCTTAGTCCAAACAACCTGCGATTGCAAAATATTTCGGTTAGACCTTGAACTAGACTCTTAATTATACTGCAGTTCGCAGGATAACGTTTGAATGTAGTCTCAAGAAACAAAATTGTTACGAGATTTGTACAAAAATTACGTTACAAACATTCTAATAGTCTGTTTTTATTGCTTTCAGTTATGCCGGTAACTACCACGTATATTGATAAATTTTAACATTCATTGGCTGTGGGACAGGATTGGTAAGCGGTCCATAATCTTTATGATACCAAAACTGTACTAAATTCTACGTTGCAAAATGGTTGCCGGGATATTGTGATATTGAGATATTTTGAATTACTCAAAAGCCTAGTGTCAAAGTCAGAGGTTGGACTGGACTTAGGTAGCTTATTTTCCGTTTTTCACTTGCATCAAATTAGTGTCACGTTAGCATTGGAATATTTTCAAAGGGGGTGGGAGCATTTGTGGAGTTTCGTACAGGTACGCCCAGCATGAGCATAACGAGGGGGACACTACCGGGCCATATTAAGAAGAAGCATTGACAATATTATAATATTATTTGAACATTTTTATAAATTATTTTAGGTTACTTTTCGATGTTCTTGCCTCAATTTTTGTGCCTCTACTTTTTTATTATGTTTTTGCGAGTGTGTTACTACGTTGTTTACTTAATTATGTATTTTTTCTAATTTTTATACTACATAGAGTGTTGTTTTGTATTTTGTTCATTATGTATATATATAGATGTATAGTCAGTGAACAAACAGGGTACAGTTAAACATAAAACGTGTAAGCAGATAATGTTTAACCGAATGAAAATTTATAATATCGGACTCACTACGCTTATTCGGTTATGCATGGAGTTTGAAAGACATGTAATTTTTGCGCGGATCAGTTCAGTTCTCTCTAGATGTTGAAAGTATAAAATTAAGCTACATGAATTGCCCATGCGAATTCGCATGCTAAACGGACTCCAGCGGTCGGATTTGTAATTCAGGCAGCAAAATAGCATCTGAACTGTGCACTGCAATTATGCATGTAACAAACAGTTGGACAAATTATGAAAACGGGTGTAACAAAAAGAAAACAGCAGCTATCAGCTAATCTATATAATGTTATATATGGCTGGAAATCTTGTTATTGCATTGCAGGGAGGGATCTGATGAGGTCTTATGTTGTATTATCTAAACCCACAGCATTTGAAAATAAAGATGCAAAGATAAATATTGGATAGCTTATAGATAAATAATATTTGGGTGATTCTGATCCTACTCTCTCTGACGGGATCGCCGTTATTGATTTTGAATGTCGGCTGACCTAGGAGTGTTAACAATTTATAAGTTTAAATAATTACAGTCGCGGCCAAAAATAAGTGCATTCGAAAACGGTCGAAACCGAAATCCATCGAAATTTCTTTTAATCACAATTTGGTCGAAATCGATAGAACTTTCGATCGATTATTTTGCACCATTGTTTTTGGCCCCGCATCGTTGATCAACTCACTTTCAGTTGTAGAAATTTTAGGCACATGGGCAACTGCGTTTATTTTATGTATGTTATGTGTATTAAGTATACATTATGCACACAGATATTGTACAGTACCCACCAGAAATTACTGCTGCTCACCCGCTCGTTCGAAAGGTGACTGTCATTTCTGGTTCGTACCGTAGGATAATGACGTGTTACTGGGTAATCATGTCAGATACATATTTGCCAATGGCTAAGTCGGTGAAGCGTGTGAAACATTGGTAGTTTGGCTTGTTGGTTGTGTTGGCCATCCAATATCCGGTTAAAAGTTGTCATTGGGTCGGAGGTCAGCGGTTGGATAAAATACTATGTTATATTTGTCCATGAATTTTTCCTTTCTAGTTTTGAGAATGTTTCCTGGAAACGCAGTCGTGTTCAGCTTAGTGGTTCAACGTTGCGTTATTTTGCCTTTACAGTGCTCTATTAGTGATGGAATATGGGTCGAGTTTTCCCGCTCGACTCGACCCGACAACCGTGTCAGCCTGACCGACCCGACAAGACTTCGTTTCTTATTTAAATCACAAATATAATATATATTCAACAAAATCTAAGACAAGCCTGGGTCAATGAAAGTCTTCATTCGCTTAGGTTGTTTTATTGCCCCACCTATTATTCTGTTGATAATAACTATTTTTGGGTTATCGCACACTTCGCCATATTGAAAATCTATGTTTTATAATTCAACTAGAAATTAATCACATAGAATATAGATAATTCTGTGACAGCGCACCCAATTTGGGAAGAAGGGCGTAGCCGCAGCTAGCCTACAAAGGTAAAGAAACACCATTTTATAAGGTTTCAACTTATTTCAAATTAAGAACAAATGTAAATATAATTAAAGCTATGTATGTAATCTAAATTCGAAATCCAAAAACTATGTAATTAATAATGAAATTTGATGAATGAAAAACATAATATAAAATGCAACAAATACATGGGAAAAGTTTTTAGAGGATATAAGTTCGGTCCAATTGAAGTGCGCAGCACGACGCTAAGACAATAAGTAATAATGTCAAAAGTCATCCATCCGCTAATGAGTTATGAGAGGTAAACAACTGTAATTTTTCGAATAATGTCGCGCAAGGTTGTTGAACCGAATCACGTCACCACAATAATTATAGTAAACGCATTGATTAAACTGACGCTTTGTGGAATATTAATTATTAATGAGAAAAATAACAGTTTGAAAATAAAACAGTCAACATTGTTTTAAATATTATGTATATACATGAGTATAATGTGTTTATTACTTGACTATAAAACTACATATACATACACACATACATAACTGGGTACATTTGTACCATTTTGTTTTACAGTGCTTCAGCTATTAAAATTCGCGAACCATCTGTATTTCGGTGCGCTAAGATTTGCAAACATCAGCAATAGTACCGTTTATCTGAGTATAATATTTTCATGTCAGTGACCCAAGCCGGTTTCATCCGACTGAGGGCGCTCACCTCAACCCGGCCCAGCCCGCACTGCGCCCGACCCAGCTTCCATCTTTACTCTATATATATGTAATTTATAATAACATACAAAATTATTATTACACAACCCGGTAAAATTGTTATATTTGAAGTTTGTACATAATAATAATTTTACACTGTTTAATTGTGAGCAGCCAAAGGTAGAAGAACAAGCTTTCGTTTAGCATTGATTGAAGTTTGACAAAATAAGTTTTGTTGTAAACGTTGCAATTTTATGCCTTTCAACGGAGGTTATGCCAGCGTTGAGTCGAAGAACAAGACAGCAGTTTGAATGAGTTTGTACGGGTTTTCAGGATAAAGGGAGCTTCAGAAATACTCCGAGATTCAGCTTTGTGATGTAGTTTTACTCATCACAACATTAACGTTTATTGTTACTTCCTTTCGTAACGTATAGTGGATCTTTAATTGCCTTTGCAGTCACATTCATTATACGACAAACACTAGATGCACACCCGGACCGGCGTATATTTTAGGCGTTGAACACAATCGAGTCCGTGCTGTTTTGTGTTTCGTTTTTCCGGACTTCCCAGCTGCAAATCACGCCACTCGACAGTCGACGAAGATGAGCCAACCCTACATTACATACGTAAGCTCTCAGGTGTTGACCAAGGTAACAAATTGATCAAAATGTTTCCACTTTACCTGTTTAGATATAAACAGCAGCAGTGTACTTAGGCTTATTGTTGTGAACTATGTTGTCGTACCTTTGGTTCATCACCGATTTAATCTGAGTCGGATGACTTCATAATCATATGAATCCAGTGATTGCAGAATACTACTGTATGCCGATTGTCATTGTTTTGTTCGTCATTTGTTGCAGTAATTTGATTATTCGTCAGCTTGTTTGTATTTTGTTACTGTAATATTGGTTTTTTGTTTTCGTTATTTAATGCATAAATGTGGCATTGCCAAAAATACATTGTCGCGTTATTTTTTCAATACACTTGGACTAACTGTATTCGCGGCATGACGTCCAAAGCCGGGCCGTAACCATAGTACCACCACCCACACTGTAGCTACGGAACTTGTTCAGATGTGCTAGATCAAATGTTTTATAGAATTTAAAGCTTCAAACGGCGCTAATATTTTAATATAAAACGGCCACGTTTTTAACGATATATTTATTGATTTAATCACGACGTAGTAGGGTACATTTAAGGGTTGAAACGCTATATGGCAGCAATTCTTATGCCGAAGTGATGAAAAATGGTGTCAACATTAGTGTTGCCTCTCCTGCAGTCTTACACGAATGTTTTTTGAACGCATTTTGTTCTCACAGCGCTATATTGTTTTGCGTTTAACCTTTAGATCTGATGTTAGGATTAGGTATTATTTTTGATAATTTGGATCCATTATTAACAGTAGTACAACTAGCGCCACTGTGTATAACGACACCATTCGCTTCAAAAGCGGTCTTGAACTGGAGATTCTGCGTCAGGAAACAATTTCTGGTAGTTTTTCAAAATAGCAGATTTTTAGCTGCGAAAAAATTGAACAAGTTCAGTTGAGAATTTTTTAATTCACAAGCACACTTAAACTTAGCGTGCCTGACTTGGATTATTGAGAAAACGTGTTACTGAAGCTATACTATAGTAGTTGGTTTGGTCGAGTCGCCTGATCATTTGATTAATTTGAATCGTCGCATATTATGTTAGAGTTGCAAAAAACCAGCAGTAATGGAAGTGCTAAATAAAAATATTGAGCCTATATGAAATTATAGAAATTGTTCTAAAGTATATCCTTTGTCATTTGATGTTCCAGCGACGAAGGTTCTCTAAATTACAGTAACGTACAGCAAGAACAAGCAAATGTTTCGTAAACCGTTCTCGGAAAATTAACATGTGTGCAGTTGCCATTCGCAAACTGTTAGCGAACAATTTGTTCTCTGTCTGGAACTATACTTCAGTGAAAAATTATACGCCAATACTGCTAGTAAACTAAATTTTTATTGAAAATGTCAAGCTGAAACTTGGTACTAATTTTGGTACGTAGGCCCTGGTCGCTGGTGCTACTGGATCCTCAATAGATGCGCCTGACAACCCGTGTTGTCCTAAGTATAATAGTTTTCCAACTTTACGAAATGGCACTATGTAAATCTTTCTGTTTCCGTGTTTAGGCTACGTCAGCGGTAATGTGGTATCGCTTTACAAGTGCCTGTTATCATTGTGTGCTAATATATTTGTGCAGTTTTTTCAGTTAAATATATAGTTATTATTCGAATGTGATTCGTTTTATATTAATTTTTGTACTGAAATCAATGTGCGAAGCTGTAATAATAAGCACATACATAAAAATAAACGATAATCTTGACCAGGATCGTATGTTTCAGCCCCTTCCCGAATCCCCTAAAATTGTCAGTTTTCAAGTTATGGGAATAATATTGGTGCCACTGAATCATCTCGTTCAGGCGGTTCAAAATTTTCCATTTCGGCCGTTCTGAAATATTGCGATTACCAATAGTTCCATCTTAGTCTAGAAATGATTTGACGATTTATTTTTTCTCAACAAACTATAATTTTATCAATATTTCAAACCGTATTTTGTTAATGAGCTATGATGTTTTATGTGAAATATGTTATCGGCGAATAATATGTATTATTTTGTGAGTCCCGCTGTGAATCTACTGGTAACCCAAAAAATTGGAAAGAAGATTTTTATCACGAATGCGGTCGAAACGGACATTTTTGGACATGGAGAATGGAATAATACCAAAATTGTCGAACCATCTTCAAAACTAGCGATTTTACGCAGAGTCGACTCAAACCAAATATGCCCATACTATCTCTGTACATAGCTTACCTTGCTAGTAATCGATGAACAATATGCGCGGTTCCGGTTTATAATAATTATTACTGATTAAAATTGAGCGGCCATTAACCACTTGGTGGTTCTGTTTCACCTGCGGACCTGAACAGTTCGCGAAAATTAACAGCTGTTCCGTTGCTATTCTCCAAATATTCGCGTATAATTTGCGAAAAAATTGTTGTAAATAAAGCCAAAGGTGTATTGGCTCGAAAACCTGTTGTTGAATTGGACACGTAAAGGTTTATGATTGTGGCGCATCGTATTGATATTATTATTATATTATTACTAAGAGTCGTATAATAACGTAGGTACATTGAAATGTAATAATGGTAAAAAAGTGGTTGCATTTTTGTTTGCCTTAGTGAAAATTTCGATCATTGTTGATAAGTAGTGATAACATTATTAATAACTGAATAAAATCAGTTTTGGTCAACATACTTAATTAGTAGAAAAATGGGATCATGTCAAGTTTTCCCCTCGAATGATTGCATTACAATATTTTTCCCTCCACGCCTAAAATTAGCTGGGTGCACAAATAAGCTTTACATTTTTGTGCTCTGGTGCACTTGTCAAGTCTCCCAATGTAAAGGGGTAGAGGAAGAAACTTGACATGGTCCGGAGAAATGCATTTGGATTTATGACCGGCAACCCATTAGGGCCTTTTGATATCCACTATCTTAACACTGTTCAATCGGTGATCACGTCCAGACCTGCGTCGAAATTTGTCGATTTTTTATAGGCATAGGCTACCTTCAATTATTGCATTGTAGTTGGTCAAGTCGTTTAGCTACAGCGTTATCCTATGATGAAAAATAAAACCTGATGTCTTTAGAAGCTACCGAATCTGTCTAAAAGTAGCACGATTGATAACCGGAACCGGGACTATCAATTTTGGCAAAACCTGGATCTAATCTTGCCAACATTTACACACGGTAATGGAATGATAAATGAAGGTGATATATACAGCTTGTACATAATAAACATTGTATAAAGTTTCTATAATTTATCGGTACGTTGTAAAGGTGTTTGAGTCAGATTTGACTAGTGTTAGAAACAGCGCCTATAGTAGTTGGTTTGGCGGTCAGAAAGTAAACGTGGTATGTATTTCAGCTAAGCCTCTGCCACTACCACCACCGCCACTGCTGCCGACTACTACAACTACTACTTCACGTTTTACGGGAATTTCTTCGAAATTGTTTCTCCCGAGAACAGGTCGTGCGTCGTCGTGTCGCAAACGGCCTCCGGCACATTTGCGATTTTGGAAATCACTTGAATTTCTTATTTAGTTTGCCGGTCGTACTGTATTCACTACATCATCACTTTATCCATTTAACTTTGGCGACTGGTAGTAATTTGTTCGCTTCTTACCCTGAATGATATAACATTCCACAGAAACAATTATACTGCAGCAAGCCCGCGCCTTGAGCGATTCCGTCGTGATATGGATTGGTTTTCAATGATGGACAGCGCCAGAAATTCGGGTAAAGTGAAATGTTATTGACGGCATAATTAAAACAGCACACTTCCTTCCATTTGGTTTTCCATTATTGTTCTCGTTGTTGTTGTTTCTTCTTTGTGTCGGCGATTTGGCTTTACAACTGTCCAGAAGCTTTTTGTCTGTGCCTGTCGCTGGCGTGTGAATTCGATGGCGGTGGTTTTATTGGAGAGCAGGCGTTTTGTGGGTGTGCCACTTTTTTGGTTACTTTGTTCTTTTCTTTTTCACAGTTTTCCGGAATCTGACAACATTTTTGATTGTGAATCCATGGTAGAGCATATAAATTGGTGAGGCATTGTAGCTAGAGACAATGTGCTTGTATTTCGGTGGATGTGTGTGCCTCTTTTATGCGCTTTGGATGTATGTGTAATATAGAGTGTCAACGACAGATGTATTTTTTATTTTTATGTTCCACTTAAGTTACTCCAAACATGAACATTTTCAATGAGCCTTGCTTTAGCACCCCGAAACGCGAAATTCGTCAATTTTGACTAAGACAAGAGCCTCAAAAAATATTCGTTATGACCTTACTTATGACATTTTTTCATTTTTTTTGGTTACCATCGTCCTCCCCTTGGCTCCAAAATGTTTCTAAAAAATTTTTTCATTAAGTTTATAATCTTAAATATATTGTGCATTTTAATTACATAAATAGAATTTTATGTGAATTTACATTATATGAGTGTATAACCTAGGCTTAACCCTAAGTCGTTAACGGTTTCTCTTGATTCTAGGTCGTTCTAGTCAGTTCGTCAATACGGTTCGAATGGTATTTGAAATTTCGGTGTTACGAAAAAATTTCAGAAATTTTCGGTACCAAACAGGTACCGCTTGTAACCCAGAATATGGGGAAAATTTGTGTCATCAATCTGATCTTAATAGTGGATATTTTGAAAACTACCCCTTATAGTTTGGTCAAAAAGCATCGTTGTAACTTCAAAATTGACAAATGTCGAGCTGGCGACTAAAGGAAAAGATCCTTTTTATTTTAAGACTATCTTTCTCGGGCAAATTAATTATCGAGAAAAACCTGTTCGGATAGTCAGATTTTGAAACACGGTAACTTAGGAGGCTTTCCAACATACGTTATTGCCTTTTATATTATATGTATATATATTATTATTATATCATTACTTGTAAATGCTTTACAAGGGTACTTCAGATTATAGATATATAATCTTTTTGAGCAAGACACTACGGCCACACTGCTCCAGGGTACCCACCTGTAAAATGGGTACGAGCTTGTTTGGGGAAGGTAAACAGAGTTTCCTTGTAGGAACTGCCATCCCATCACGGCTTGCACTTAGACAACTCTGGCTGCGGTTGCCACGAAACGAGAGATCGTCACCGGAACACTAACTATAACGTTAATAGTGTCAAGGGAGTTTAATGTCAATAAATATATAAGCACATAACTGGTAATATGTGTTCAGGCAACGATTTTATATAAGCAACGTTCGTTTCCGACTTGAAATAGTTCCACTGTACAGTCTAAACTAGATGCTACGATGGCACTGTTGGGTGAAAAGGCGCAGTATGGCTGGAAAATATATGGAGATAAAAATAAATACTGGTCACTAGCTAACTTATTAAGTTGTGAATTAAAAAACAAATGATATTTAAAATAGTTGTTCGAAAGGGGGCATTTTGAGTTTTGATGAAGTGCTCGTAACCCATTGAAATCATTAAGACTTTGACTGTCACGCTTCTGGATGCTGTCACTGAGATTTCGCTTTGGACAAATGGTATACATAATTATCACTCTACTATAAATGCTGCAAACTAAAACAGCGCTAAAGGAAGAGTTACAGGTTGCCGATATCTAAAGTTTTCTATCCAATGTTTAATATATATATTCAACACACTCAATTAAATCAAATCGTCTTTAAACCATGAAATACTATTAAAACAAAACAGTATCGTATTTTCTAAGTTAGATCCTCGATGTCTACAAAAATCACTTGTCAACACTCATGCAATCAAGTTGAAACATTAGTCGTATGACTTATTTAAGCCAATAACGTTCGCCCAGCGTACTCGATATTGTTATAGAAGTGTTCATGCAGCTTTCAATCCATTCCCTAATTGTAAATCCTGGGTATTCCCGGCCGGCAGGGTTTTGGTATTAACGGATTCTCTGTGTTTCAACGTATGCGCCCAGTAAATGATGACAATAATAGTTTTTACAGACTCATCATCTTAGATGAATTAGTATTTTTTAACTTCGTAATATAGCTAAACTAGTTTGTAATTAATTCCAAGCACCGTATATTGCATAATGCTTCAATTGCGCACGACGGGCAGCAACATAAATTTAATTTGACTAAAATATATTTATTTTATTTTAGCGTTCTCTAGGGAAAGGGAGATTTGTGATTTTCGGAATTAATATGCGTAGGGACATAGGTCAAAAACAGGCAAAGTTAATATGAGCACTATGCTAACTAAACTAGCAACGTTTCTTGAGGCAGAGCGTTTGTGTGTTCAGGGTACTAGTGAAATCCGGCTTCGCCTCGCAGTGCTGTGCAGAGCCATAAAATGTATCATAATTGAGCAGCGCATGAGGGTAATTTCAGGAATTCACTTAAAAGGCTAATTATTTTTACATCTGTTTTGAGTAAAAATTCCGGAAATTCGCAAAGTATGAAAAAGTTCAATTGTGGCTGTAATCGCTCCATATCTCTAGGTTCGGGGTGAAATCTAATGTGACACCGTTCAGGTACTGCGGCAACAGGCAGATCAAACTGAATTTGCCTCGCGATTTCATGCATAGGTACAGCTCTAGTGTAGATGTTCCTTGCATATATATACAAATAGATATATTTATAGTTGCGTCTATGCATTACGTTCCCGCATTATCTTTAGGATTTAGTGTAATTATCGTTGACCAGCTTAAAGTTAAAAAACTTAACTGTTATAATGAATATTGGTTCCTAACCGAAATATATATATTTTAGAAAAATGGCGTAGCAAACTTTTTAAAACCCACGTTTATGACCGACAAGTTTCAACATAGTGTTTTCCTTTAGCAAAAAATCGTACGTGTAGTACAACAATCGCAGATGATTATTCTAATCTGTTTTTAGAACGCACGCACACTGTTTCTAAACTAAGACGCGTCCTGTTGCAAATTTTAAAAACAATTTAGGCATTGAAGTACCTTTGAAGCAGAAATTGTTGAACCAATATATACATTAATACAATCATTACACATTCATTTAATATTTGTGACTATCTTTATAGATTTAGATCGTTATATATTGAACGTGATTGTAGATTTATCGTTATATATTGAAGGTGTTGTAGGGCGCCGCCCTGTCAACTAGTAGTCAGCGGTGGCTAGGGGGTGTTGCGGGGGCCGGAACACCCTTTTTTTTGGTTCAACCCCAAAAAAATTTTTTTGAATGATTCCGGTTGAAAGTCATGTCGGAAATTGTCCTAAAGCTAGCGTCTCTCGCACTAGAAAACAATTACTTTCAACCTTATTTGTGAGCAAAGTTCACATTTTTGTATAAAAATTCGCATTTTTGGGAACAGTTACATTTTTTACTTATTTACTGCGTACGTACGTAATATACAAATTCCTATTCCGGGCTAGAAAATGCAATTTCGTTGAAACTTTTTCCGCTCGTTCAACTTTAGCTCGTAGAAACCGCTTTCACGTTTCTGAGCGAGACCCCACGGACCCCCTTTTAGGGTACCCACTGTGGGCCGCGACACCATTCGTCTTTCAAAATTCCTGGTTACGCCCTTGGCGGTGGTGGCACTAATTTATTAGTCAAAAGAGTTAACGACTGGAGAGCATGTAGCGTATCGAAAATGTATTAATTTAAGAGGTAGTCCGTTTCGGCTAGAGGATTTTTTAGGTCGAAGGAACTTCGTTAGTGACTCAGGAAATGTAATAAATCCTTAGTTGGATTTGAGCCAAAAACACTCATTAAGAGTTGATTAGGAGGATGTTAATAAGAACCAAGACAATTTATATTCGTTTCACCCAACAAGGAGTTGCCAAGGCAATAATTTAAGGTAGAATCAGCTAGTTTGTCAAGAGATTCATCGTTCCGGAAACAGTGTTATTTGTAGTCAACGGAATTCCATATTGTTAAACTGTAACAGGCCCGCCATTAGCCTATTACATTACTGGCGTTACAAAAGCGAAAATAACGCGTCTAGCCAAATAATAATTTCAATCTATATTCACTGCCATTTTGCTGCAAAACGATGTGTGTCGAACCTAAACGCCATGCTTTTGCGGGATATTGTCGCCAATAGAACGCAATAGACTGAATCGGGTGGCAGATCATTAACAGGTAATGGAATGATTTATAATTTTTGCACTTTCACCTCTCGTTTTGCTACTAAAGCTTAAAATTTATATGTAGCAAAAATTCCTATCGCTTTGTATACCCCGCCTAATATATTATTATATGGATTTCTGTAATCTAACACTAATTTTTGCTTTTTCACAATGATTAGCTTTCAATCAGTCGATGATGGTATTGTGATCAAAGGTTGAATTCCGTTGACCTGCGGCTTTGCATACTGTGAAGTTAAAATTGACGTTCGGCGAAGCTAAAGCAGATTATAATATAACCTAGCGGTTACAGAAGTGTATATAGTTTGGTCCTTGCATTAATCGAATGGCTTCGCTGATTGGTTTTTGGTGTACGGGTGGGATGCGAACTTTTTTGTCATAACGCCATCATCGATATCCTGCTGTATGTTATTGAAAATAGTTTCGTCCCCAGAGACTGAAACTTCGCCCCGCGAAGATTATAGATGATGTCTGTCGACAATCAGCAGTGGTGGCTTCACTCCTTCAAACATGATTTGTTTTTCCGCTCATCACCTTAGAAAAAAAAGAAGTGACCTCAGCAAAACAGACTAGAACAAATGGGATAAGGATAGAAACGAAGATTTACAAAGATGAATGTTCAGTCATACCCTTTATCTTAAATTATCTCGTTTGATGACGGGTGCAAATTTTGTAGATAAATCTTCGGCGTTTTTTTCCGATAACGATGGAAATTGGGTGTACTAAAATTTTGAAAATGACTTTATTAATTTAACTATATGCTAAATTTAGAGTAGATTCAAAATTTGATCTTTTGTGTTACCCTCCATGTCTTAAAACAGTTTTCGCTATTCAACTATTCTACTATGCTCATCGAAGCGGTTCATAAAATGATCATTTTGACAATATGAATGAAAAATTCTTTTTACTGCTTATAAATCAGCAGTGACGTTTAGTACTTTCGGTCATAATATTTTAAAGGTTTAAGATATCGTGACAAATTTTTCTGCTTTCCTGGTCAGAATGAAAACTTAATCAAATAAACAAACTGCTTTCGGTTTCGTGTTTGGTTTTTGATTTCACTTGACCATACCCTCCCTAAATACGTATTTCAATCCTACATACATTTTAGGCTTATGACGTGCAGTTGCCAGGAGTTTGGTGAAAAAGCGAAGAATTATAATAAATATGTGATGGTATACTTAGCTGATGTAGTTTTTCAATCGGAACATTAATCTACTAAACGGATGACATTTCAATTTGTTAAGATATATGAGCAAGACATTCAAAACGTGCTTAAACGCCTTTCCTGCTGTCGAAAAATTAGAAATTTTTGTCATTGATATAAGCATTTTTCTAATCGGTTTTAACGAGCTGAGCTCTACAGTGTCAAAATCAATGCTGTATATTTAAAATTGATAAATTGGGACAGTGTATGGGCTAACCTATAAGTATAGCATATTTTAATGCACAGCGAACATTGCGTTATAGTGTAGAAACATTCAATATTGACAGAAGCTAATCGATTTATAGTAATGATCTGGGCTTACTGCTTGGGTATATTTTCTGTGGCTTTTGGTGGTTTCGCGTTAAATAATTGGTTTACGTACTAGATGGCGGCGCATTTACACCGACGTGTGTGCAAAAATTTTAGAGCCCGCGAAAATTTGAGGCTTTTCCATCGCCAATAGGCTTGTACCCGTTTGCTGTGAGATTTTTCTTACGCCCTTGAAGCCCGCAATTTGTGGACCTATATTGGAGCTTTAGAAGATCATCATTATTAACTTTATGCTTCTGCATTTAGCTTTGGAAAAGTTAATTCTTTCAAACGATAATTCGCCGCCCTGTTTACATGTCGAAGAAATTAACCCCCTATCGTCACCTATATCTCTATGCCTCCTAACCAGCCACCTGAAACGAAACGTTTCCCGCTTAGAGATACAGTGACATTAGTATAGATTCCCGTTCCACCATTGCATCGATTCCACAAAATGCTTGGTTTTTTGGATAACTAACACGACCTTTTAGATAGCACACACTAAAGGAAACGAACCATCAAATTTTAAACAGCACTGGGTAAACGGACAATTTTGTCATTTCGGTGATAATGCCTACTATCTAATAAAGACACCGACGAAGTTGCATAGTAATTTCGATAGAGGGTTTTAAATAGAACCACCAAGTTTTGAGGACATTGCTCAGTAAATGGGACCTGTATGTCTTTTTGATGGTGCCAACTATACCCAGAAACTTTGTCATTTCCACAACATCGCTTACTGCTGCACAGGTAGGTTTGTGAGCATTACACGTATCCACTATTCGCGTGTATACCCGCCACCCAAGGGTACCCGCACCGGCGGGCTCAAGATTGCCCGGCCCGCTGGTCTCTGTACCCACACACAGCTCTGCATTCACACACACTTTATGGTTTTATATTTACTTATTCACTCGCATCCGAAATATCGGCAGTAGATAGAGGTTATACGGCGGAGCTTCATCATCGTAATAGTAGTATTATGATGCGGTGGTTAGGTGGGTTATTTATTTTGCTTCCAAACGTTAGCTTTTTATTACGTTCATTAAACGGCTAAAATCTGTTTTCGTTTACGTGTCCGTTTTGTGCTCAGTAAAACGAATGCTATTAGTGGTTCTTAAACTCGATAGTCATATGCTATCTTTGAGAGCATACATATTGGTAGTAGTGTTAAGTGTCTAATAGGCGAAGAAACGTTATCTTTTTAAAGAGTTTATAAGCTCATGGACAAAATTCATGTGACAGAAGCTTCCCAGTAAATCATTTTGTTTAAAGCGTGGGGTGGATCCTTATATAAACGCTCTGAATTCGAGGACTTTCGCCGTTAACAAATAGGATTCGCTTGTTCTCTTCAATTTATTGGCACAGCTAAATGCGCCACGATACCTTAACACACTTTTGTCATTGGTTTATTACGTACGTGATAGAGCTAATTTTATGCAGCTTCGAAAATAAGCCAATCCCACGGTCATTTTTATGATACTTTGAAAATTTTCATTTTGGCCAATGCGTATTTTACACATTGTGGCGGGTTCAGTAACCTTTGTTCCCGGTTAGATACATGCGGTATCTACTGAGTGAAAATGGGAACCATAGTATCTATTAGAGGGACTAGTGGTGTCATTTTGGTGTACAGCTTACTGAATCTGCCGCTGGCTATAATTTTACAACTGTCAAGTGACGCTGTGGCTGTGAATAGAATAGAAGCAAGTTTACTCGGTAAAGCTTACTACCGTAGTGTGAGACTATGAGTGTCAGCATATATAATATATATATGTAGACGTTTCTCTGCGTCATCAGTCACTGACGGATCAAGAAATGTTTGGCGGATCAGACCTCGTCGAATATAGGTCAATGACCTATTCTAGGTCAAATAATTAGCTTCTTTTCCATTATCCCACAGCCCGCGTTTGCCCAGAAATGGTCAAAACTACCGGAGGCTTTGAGGCTCAGCAATTGAACAGTTTTGGTTATAACTTAGGATCCGGTTACCGGATCTTGTTAAGCCGCGTCGAACGGTGGGTAAAAATTTAATTTTTAAGCAAAAAATTCTTGGGTTCCCAAGGAGGGGACCCCTGGGACACGAAAACGAAAAAACCTAAAATTTTAAAAATTCGATTTTTGGTTGCAATGGTCAGGGGAGGTCTCGAGGATCACAAAAATATAAAAAATTTCCAGAATCTGATCATTTTTGGGCAAACGCGGGTTTGGGGGTAATGGAAAAGAACCCATAATTGTTCTAATATATTTTACTTTTTTCAAATTTTGATGGCTCAGCTGCGGTATAGGAGGGCTCAAGTACCCCGGCCTCTTCTGGAGTCGCTAGTGGTTGCACGTAATTGCCAGTCGAACATTCTGAAAATTGTACACACGGGTGTGTTATATACAAAAGAAATTTGTAGATCAAGATCAGTATTTGAATGTGTCACATTTTAATTAGGACACTACATACTGCAAAAGTTTATTTCATTCTAGTAAGCTAATTGATATTGAGATATCGATATTGATATTACACTATTAAAGTTTGAATATTCGAACTTTGTAGGTTTCAAATTTGAATAACATTTTATGATCAAAAGTTATAACCTTATAGTTTAATAGTTTAGTCTTTTAGTAGTGACGTTCGCGGACCGAACTAGGATCGAGCCAGGCTGGACAAATCTGGACTGCAGTAAATGTCCAGATCTTTGAAATTGTTCTGACGTGGACTATAAATTCACAAAATTTTTCAGAATGAACTTTGCACTCAGAGTTGATTTACTATTTTTTGAGTTAGCTCAAAATAGATTTTGGAATTAGCCGGTGCGGAGCGAATAATTTCTTCAGTTTGCGTCACTATCTTTTAGTTTATGTAGCAAGCACGAGTTCATGCTAGTGCGATACCGTGCAGAAAAATATCAAATGCACTGTTCAATAACATTAACTCGTGGCATACTTGATGTAGCATCGATTTATACCATTATATGAATTTGACATCTTCGAATTGTATTATAATGAGCATATGGGCCTTTTTATTGACGTACGAAAAGCTTATGATGGTAATAGTTTTGAATCGATACCTCCTTTACGTTCCTTTTCTTATATATACCTATATGCTGATTTCACTTAGTGTTTAAAGCGGCATTTGCACGATTTGTTAATTTCATGTTTCGTGTAACATTTACCTTCTGTTTTCCGAACCATATTTGCATTTGCATATTAATTGTTGGTTATAATGCATTTTCTTCTATTACTTAGTGATAAACTAGTAATATGGTGGTAACGATTTACCCATATAATAGGTAGGATCACATAATTGCGGTTGAAAACACTGCTCTTTCCTTTGCTTGCACAGCACAATACCGCATTCGGCTTTGTTATTTTATAGCTTAGCAATAGGTAGTATTGCTGATTTAATAAAATTATTCGGTGTTGGAGTGTACTTTTTCGGCGTTTTTAATAAAAAAATATGTTTTAATACCCATGAAAGTATATTGTAGCTGCGGTAAGGTGCCAAACCTTTCCCAATATACTAAGCTTACGGAACGGTACTTCTATTTTTGTTATGCTAAGCATGAAAGTAAGCCGTGGAGCTGCCGTGCACCGAACACCTGACTAAGCTGATGTTTTTAAAGGTATAACGTTAAGCCCCTTGGTTTTACTTCTGCCAGACGCTGGACGCAGTTTGGTTTGATGATGAGCATGGTGTATACCGTGCTTTCTAGTAATTCCATATTTTGAATGTTTTTGCTATCGTTTATGTCATCAAACTTCAGCTTTTAAAAGGCATCCGTTTGGAGGCTGTAGATGATATATATTATAGACATTATAATTATAAACGTTATAAATTCAAGGAACGTAATTTTAAGATGGGGAATGGCTATGGCATTCAAATACAGATGATGATAGATTTTATTTATTATTTCTAGCATTTTCAAACAAAAATTAAAAATTACTTATTTTTCAATGAATATTTAGTGTCAAGCTGTGTGTGTATGCTACATCTCGCCATGCTGAGTATGAATCTGGTGTTTATTTCTATTCGAGGATGTTAAAAACGTGTTAATTAGCTATTTTTTGAAATCTCAAAATGCTCAGAAATGACAAAAAATTGTCCACGAGGTTTTTTATGTCGCCGATCACGAACATGACATTTCTGAAGCTGTAAAACTTGGCTATATATGGTAATTAGTTAAGTAATTAATTACCTAATTTTTTACACAAATTTTAAAATCGTCTTAAATTTCCTTTTTTTGTGTTCGGGGGTTTTCGATGTCGCTGATCATGAATACGTGACTTTTAAAGCTCTATGAGTTTACCATGTGTGCTAATTAGTTAATTAATTAGCTGATTAGTTGATATTACTAATTAATTAGCTGATTTTTAGCTAGCTAGCTTTTTGTATGGTGGATTTGACATAAAATGTCTAAAACGTGATATTTAGTATAGATGGATTCAATATTTACTTGAAATACATGTATGCATAAATAAGATATAAAATACTTTGCTTATTGCTCCGTTCACTTTTTATAATTTATTACGTTTACTAGTTTTATAGCATTATAAGATGAGACGAACATATATAATAAACTTGCATATATAATGTAGCAGCAATAAAATGTTAAATAGGTTGGTTTTCGGGGACGAATTACTAACCAACACAAGCTTTAAGTATTATATCAATGGAAAACCGCGCTGTAGGATCAGTGTGGAGGAAAGAATAAATAATGCAGAAAGACTGTTAAAAAACGAAAATCTGCAATGTGCTAGCTATGTAATTAAATCATTTGTCAGAAACATTCTTGTAACATTATGTTCGCCTCTTTGTTTTGCGGCTTGTCGTAATTGGTCAAAATATTTGCTGAGAAATTATACCATACACATGTTGCAAATACAAGAATCCAACTAAAAACGTTGGACCATTCGTTTCCCAAAATTGTTTAGATCATCAGTATTAACTGCGGAAATAGCAAATTAATGTATCAAAGGTGCACTTTTCTGACATTTGTCGTAATTAGGTAAGCCGACATAATAAATAATGTGTTGTAACCTTCCGGCGTATGCAGGAGAACGTGCATATTTTGTTTCATTCAGCATTGAATCGTAGATTAAGTCGTGAAAATCGCCGCATGAATTTAGTTTTCGAGCCATAAAAATTATCATAGCTAAATTCAATAATTTTATTAAACCTAGTAGCTTAGAATATATATTACGCAGATTTAATGATCAATATTTTTAATAGATCATCGCTTTTGGTATATATTTCAGAATTTTAGGTACGTGACCCAGATGTTAAATTATATTGTATAAAATAATTTATTCGTATTATTACTATTTTATTTAATTATTACTTTGTACTATTCGCTGTAAATTAAATTATTTGTTCTTTGCACGTTTTTATCACAGCCGTCAGGCTGTGAAATTGTTGTCGACAATTGTCAGCGTCGGTACCATACGTTGTATCAGAGATCATTTGTATCGAGAAGCTAACCCTCAGAAGTTAAATTTATGCCTTTGGTATAGGTGGAATTTCTATTCTCTCACGTTATCTTCAGTCACTCTTCAAAAACGGCGACTGCGATTCCGGGACTAGGGGTAAATTTCACGACGCCATTCGGCATCATGGATGTTTTCTCGAATTTTCTACGACCAAAATATATATAATAATAAGAGCAAGCTGATTTGTAGATCCAACACCATAGTGGTATTGTTTATACGGCGGAGATCCGTTATCTGCTCCCCTTATACAAAACTGCTGAAAAAAGTAATTTTTTGTAACTGGACACAATTCTGGTAGTATATTTCATGCAGGGCCCACAGATAATCGATTATGACACATTAATTCTAATGCTAGTTGTACATAAACAGTTCCAAGAAAGCTAATGTGAAATATCAGATGGCCAAGTGGTTAAACTTCGTATGTATCACGCGTGGGGCCGAGGTTTGATTTTCAGACGTATCTATTTTTCGTTTTATGCTTTATTTCCGAATTACTTTTCTCCATATCTTCAGGATCATAACCAACGTAGTGCAAACGGGGATCGGGCTTCCCAGTTACGGGGTCCGCATAAATGTTAGACTGCAGGTTTTGTTTCAGATGTTTTTGCTCAGGTGTAATGACACTAGTTAATAAATAGCTGCAAGAAAGTTAATTTGAAATGTCAGAAACCCAAGTGCTTAACATTCGTGCTTATCACGCGTTATGCCGAGGTACTATTCTGGCAAATTGAGGCAAATTTTTTTTGAATGATTCGTGTTGAAAATCATGTCGGAAATTGTCCTAAAACTAGCCTCTCTCGCACTAGAAAACAATTACTTTCAACCATTTTTTTGACCAAACTTCACATTTTTGTATTAAAATTTGCTATTTTGGCGACAGTTACATTTTTACTTGTTTATGGCGTACTTAATATAACCAATTCTGGACCCCGCTTTCACATTTCTGAGCGCGACCCCACCGCGGACCCCCCATTTTAGGTACCCACTGTGGGCCGCGACCCCCCTTTCAAAGTTCCTGGCTACGCCCTTTGCTGTAACGATCCAAATTTGCATCCAAAATATTCATCAACCCATACCCCCACCCCAAGATTTTATTGGCGGATAACATAAATGAACGATTGTCAATCGAATGTAAAAGAATAGCGTACCGCCACTTTTTCACAAGAATGAATAGTCCGGGTTCGAGACTCTAATCCGGCGTTTTTCTTTGGTAAGATATTTTAAAGGTGTTTTTCGGCTCCGATAATTACTTATTATTTTAGCTAAGACCTTATTTTTGCAACTGTATAAATCGGGAACACAAAATACTGCTGCGACACATTTCATTAAAGAAAACATAACAACAGTGATCTGTTGACAAAATTTCAATTACATAAGCTTTTATCCTACAATCACCTACAATATATGTATGTGTGGCGCAACACTGTTTGTGTTAAAGGACAATCCAATTTCTATCTTAGAAACTATCTTTCATCACAGCGCAATGTTGTAACGTAGCAGAGATTGTGTGTTGCAGGGATGAAAGGTGTTAAATTCCGTCTGTGTCTGTGATTGGTTATAACTCGGCAACGACTTAACCGCTTTTCATGATCTTGAGCTCATTCGAACCGGCATGTCGATTTACCGAGTGTATTCCTGAGTGTTTTTCAGAGCGTACTGTAACGCAGCCGAGATTGTGTGTTGCAGGGATGAAATGTTTTAAATTCCGTCTCTGTGTGTGATTGGTTATAACTCGGCAACGACTTAACCGATTTTCATGATCTTGGGCTCATTCAAACCGGCATGGCCGATTCACCACATACACCACGATATTTTTTTGATTTGGGGTCTGGTTGCGGCGTCAGAGGTCAAAATGATGGTTTTTACCACATTTTAGTATTCAACGCGGAAGCAAACTTATTTTAATTTTAACTTTCGAATTTTTTCGCTGGTTGATTTTATCTCATAGTAAAATGATAATTGCCGACTTTTTTGTTTTTCGATTAAGCCTCCGGTTCTGTAGTTATGTGGTTTGAGGTACGAGGGTGTGGCGCCCCTGTGGTTCCTCGATCCAACATTAGAGAATTTGTTCTGACGTCTTGGGACGCTGAAAAGTTTCACTTTGGGTTTTTCGGGCATGGGAACTCTTTGCCGGTGTTCCGTTTGCTCTGTGACATATGGTATACCATTTGTGCGGGGGTATGGCGCCCTCGTGGTTCTGGGTCATAGGTCAAAATGAGGGTTTTACCTCATTTTAGTCTCCTTCACGAAAGCAAAGTTATTTTTATCTTAACTTTCGAATTTTTTCTATGGTTGGTTTCATTTCATAGTAAAATGATAATTGCCGACACATCTTTTTTTGTTTTTCGATTTCGGCCCCGGTCTGGAGTTATGTTTGAGGTGTGGCACACTCGTGGTTCCTTTACCCAAAATTCGAAAATTTGTTCTGACGTCCTGGGTGGCTAAAAAGTTGTTCATGGGGTTTTCGGGCATGGAAAACTCGTTGCCGATGTTGGTTTTGCTCTGCGGCCCATTGTTCCATAGGAACGGGGAAGTGCGCCATCATGGTTCTGGGTCAGAGGTCAAAATGACAGTTTTGACCTCATTTTAGTGTCTTTCATGGAAGCAAGGTTATTTTTATCTTAACTTTCAATTTTTTGTCTGGTTGGTTTTATTTCATAGTAAAATGTTAAATGCCGATGCCTCTTTTTTGCTTTTCGATTAAAGTTCTGGTTCTAGAGTTATGCGGTTTGAGGTATGGTGCCCCAATGGTTCATCGACCCAAAATTCGAAGATTTTTTCTGACGTCCTGGGCGGCTGAAAAGTTTCACTTTGAGGTTTTCGGGCATGGGAAACTCATTGCGTATGCTCGGTTTGCTCTGTGACATATGGTTCCATTTGTACGGGTGTATAGCGCTTCCACGTTTCGGGTTCAGAGGTGAAAATGGGTTTTGTACCCCATTTTAGTACCCTTCACGAATTCAAGGCCTTTTTTAAGTTAACTTTGGATTTTTTTGTTCTGGTTGGTTTTATTTCATAGAGTAAAATTATAAATACCGATGCCTCTGTTTTTGTTCTCGCTTAAGGCTCCGGCTCTGGAAGTATGGGGTTTGAGGTATGGGACAGTCGTGGTTCCTCCACCCAAAATTCGAAAATTTGTTTTGACGTTCTGAGCGGCTGAAAAGTTTAATTTGGGGGTTTTCAGGCATGGGAAACTCATTGCCGATGTTGGTTTTGCTCTGCGACCCATAGTTATGTAGGTACTTGGGGGTGGTCCCAATGGTTCCTCGACCAGATTCCTAATTTTATTTGACATCCTGGGAGGCTGATATTTTGCGCATGGGGGGTTTCGGGCATAGAAAACTTATTGCCGGTGTTAGTTTTGTATGCTGCAATCTCGATAGAGTTACTAATAAGTTAAGGGTTCATGCAAGCTTATGTTTCATGCTGTAATTTCGAGCGGTATTTCCTGTATAAGAACAATTTTATATAGTAACTGTATAAAATTTGCTCTAAATTTTACACAATAGCTGTAGGTACATACATGTTGCCTGATGGTATTTATATCCGCATGTTAAATGTATAATGAATACACCAAATGTTGTTTTTTTCCGCTTCTATTCGTACAGTTAACATTGATTTGCCGAGATGAGCGTTTTCTGCCAAAGTGCAGTGTTATAATTTCCAATTGTAGATATGGATTACGTTCTTATTGTTAACCATCTCCCTGGTAATTTTATGGGGATCATATCACGTTTTCTACTAATAAAATTGGTGGCGAGGGACTGTGAGTACAGTAAGACAAAAATGTGATTTTCATTGGAGACAAGCTAAGCTTAAACTTATGTTTAGAGTGAGAAAACTTTATACGACCATCCCCAAGAGTATAAAACTTTAAATGATCCGTTTAATGTAGGTAAAATTTATTGTTACTGGGCATGTGCAGTTAATTCTATTGATATATATCTGATGCAACGCAACAAGAAACATTTTACAGATTATTGGTCCCGAACAATTGAGTCAGTTGAACCTGGTTTCGGCGACCTTTCCAAAGCAGAAATTATGTTGAGCAGTAATGTTGTTAGCTGTAAACAATGCCCTTAGGAACTTTACAAAAATATGCCGATTGGCTGCGAAGGCACGCTAAAATACAAACATGTGTTAATTTTCTATAATTTGATAATCTTGTATGTTTTATAATCATTTGAAAAATAATTGGCGCTTATTATTTAGCTTTCAATATTTTCCTATCTTATTGTTATGTTGTGCTTCCATTTCCCCGCTATTATTAACCAATACCGGCTAACAATGCTATATTGTGTATTGCTTAAACATTTTGGCAAAAATTTTAACAACTTCGTGGAACAAAATGTGCTCACCATATAGTAAGCACAAAACTACAGTTTCTAAATAAGGGTTTATGTAGCCCTCAGTTTTTTGGAGGCATCAAAGAAATGTTTTTTTTCTGCTCCAGATAGATTAATTTCAAAAATTCAATATTAAAATTAGCTTCCTCATATTGGTTATATCGAATACGTCTATCATAATCTTAACAAAATATTTGGTAGCAAAATACTGCTAAGATCCGACTATTTTCAAAAGTCGAGCCAGTAGTGCTTTCTGATTTTCCGGCAAAAGGTTATGCCCTCTTACATGTCATGAAAAATACTGAAAAATTGTATATATGTTAAGTCACTGCAAGCATGTAATTTTCTACGCAACACGTGCTTTTTATATAATACTAATGTTGTGTATCTTGCAGTTATGAAAACAATAGTAAGCTCACGCTTAGTAAAAAAATACACGCGGAGCATATACAATTACGGACAGAAATAAAAGCAAAATCTTGTGGCTATCATTCGTAAAAAAATCGTTAACTAAGCCTTTGAATAGCTGGTCTTACGCGAACTAGCGGTTTGTAACAGATTTGTATTTATTTCTCTCTTCGTAACTGTCGATACACAGCACCGCCAATATTGAGCATGTATTTACGACGCGGTTTTTAGCTTATATGTGATGGAAGGAAGAAGTTTGCCTAATCGGTAATTGTATGCTCTGATATGTGAATATTTTTGTGACTTACCACTGAAACGTGCTAACCTTGTCGGATAAAGTTTATATACGCCGCTGAATTTAGCTACATATGATTGCTGGAACGGGCTGTTCTTTCCGGCATGTCAGATTATGCAGGGAAATGCTTTGTGGGGACTCTATAAAAGTAGTAATATTACCGCACAGATAGCGACATCAACGTTAGTAACAACTGATTGATTATTTATTCGATTTTAGATATTTGTATCCCCTGTGGCAATGGAAACGATCAAAAACAGCTGATGATGACGAATGTGTGCTCAGATGACGAGTTGTTGGATCGGTCGCGTGAATCGTCTACAGCAGACAAAGCAAAAGGTACATCGTGTAGTTTTCGAGTCTTAATTTGAGATGCAAAATTCGCGGTGTCTACGACCGGAAAAAACCGAGAGAATCCGGAAAAGTCGGGAATCGCAATTCAACCGGGAATTTGACTGAAATTGCGTTTGAAGATTGATCAATTATTGTTGAATGAAATGATTACAGTATCTGTCGGCTCACTCCACTTGCTTCGATACCTTATGGTTTGCGCCTCCTTGCAATTTGTTTTTTCCAGTTAAAAAACGTTTTGATCCGTATTTGTTTCTTGATATAATGCGTGAGTAAACTTAAGGTGACCTTACCATCCATCCAATTTTGTAATTTCACCTAAAATTATTGCGGAACGGTATTTGGTTATTGTAATCCTGTGTAAAACTATGCTCGAACACTGCTGAACAATTAAAAGCTAGCTAAAATATCATACATGCGGCTGGGGTAGAATTTTATCGCAGAGGTCTGGGCGTGCAAAAATTTTGATCCCGCTGGTACCCGCAAAACTTTCGTCAGGTCTCAAGACTCGTCAAACTGCTACTATCCGCCCAGGCAAACATCTTAAACAAAAGGTTTGCAGCTTAAGAATATTATGGATTTCATTAGATCCATGTCTCATGAACTCGAGAATAAACACTTGAGACCTGTAAGGTGTTGTGATTTGCAGTTTGGATACCGATTTGAGCTAATTTTCATACCCATATAAACCGGGAATTTGGCCCCCGGAAGCGGAAAACCCGGAAAATGACTTTCGGGCTTCCGTAGACACCCTGAAAATCATACAAACTGCATTATCAGCATAGACAGTAATATATGTGATATATATATTATATGAATCACATAGATCACAACTCAAACGGGTTTTGGCCCGCCACACACAACAAGTGATACATGGAATGTTTATCGACAAGTGCGTTGTAATATTACATAAATACCAATGATAATATTTCCATTACTTTTTATCATATTAAGAGCAATAAACACGAATGTAGAGCGATGGAATAATCTTATAGATTTTCGCGATTTATAATGTCTACATCCACTGCAACAAGTGTCAGGGGCCTAAAACATAAAACATGAGTACTGACATTTAATGTTTTCTAAAGTTGTGCTTTGAAAATTAAAAGCCTTATTCGTGGCAGAAATAAAGAGGTTCGTTAGTTTTGAATAGAATTTGCTGAAAGTATTCCCCATAATATATCGATTTTGTATTTTGATTTCTCCGGGGCTCTAAAGAGACTCAGGAGTGTCAATCGTAGTTTTTTACTTAACACGCACTGCCACTTAATCGCACGTCTTTTAGATGTTCGCCCAGTGACATCATCTCAATTTATATTTTTGGGGTGAAGTCTTCAGTTTGCGCCTCGTGCGAAATGCTCAGGGATTGCTGATGTACTCAACCAATATTCATTGACGCAACTCCTTTCCATTGCCCGAAAATTTTGCTGGAGGTGTGAATCGGAGAGCCGCGGGTCTACCATGCGCTTCAATCGGATAAGTCAGATCGTCAAATGTCGAAATTCAGTGTTTCTTAAACCAAATAACTGGATAGTTAATCGTCTTAGAAACACTGGCTATTAAGTCTTTTATTGAGATTAAAATAATATTTTAAGGGCAATGTTTCTTGCGTAAATAAGAATGGTCGTGAATATATAATTTTAGATAAAATAATGTCAACTATTTTGATTTTGCCTGCAGAAGCAATAAAATCTTTTAGGAATTATTGAGTATAATATTATTTTTCCGTGTGAACAAATGATATGGCCGCTTATGCTTGCGATTTTGAAAGCCCCGTATAGTTATATGAAAATTCGCGTGATTCCACTTTGAATCGTCCTGACTGCAACGCAGTTTGAATGTCAAGCGGTAACTAAATAACTGGAATTCTATTAAAATTTTGCAAATTTATGGATATATTTAAAATCACATTACTGCACTAATTTTAGGTTTCCGAAATCTGTTAACTAGACGTGACTATGAAACTGGCGCTGGCCAAAACTGCTGCGGCGCATTGCGCAACGAAGGAGAATGCTCTGACTCAGAGCTCATAGACTCACGCAATGGCTCACCAGGACGCCCGCTTACGGTTGCGATTAGCGGATCGTGCAACAGCGCCTCCAATAAACCAGCGGAACGCGGCCTGGCGCCGTTGCTTAACGGTTCTGCAAAGCTCCCAAAACGTTATAATTCGTCGGAAAGTGCTAAAGGCTACGGTTGTAAGAATCGTTCTGATGGTTCTGCGAATGATTATATCAGCTTAAATGGTAAGTTGCAGGATAACCCGTCTTGGAATAATATGTATGATCATTTATTTCTTTTTAAAATAATAGTTGTGTCATCGATGTCGATTCTGCGCTATGACTATCCAGTTCAGGTTGATAAAATTGTACTGTTTTTAACGCTACGGACGTGATCTGCAGGGCCTCAATGAAGCGGTTAATAT
The DNA here is from genome assembly GCA_030248225.1 of Trileptium ribeirensis. Classification (NCBI taxonomy): domain Eukaryota; kingdom Metazoa; phylum Nematoda; class Enoplea; order Enoplida; family Thoracostomopsidae; genus Trileptium; species Trileptium ribeirensis. Next base: position 31,178 of record JASANE010021851.1, read on the forward strand.
GCAGACCAACCTTTGGACATAAAAAATACAATGCACAATATACAGATGTATGGTAAAAAATTTAGACCAAGTCAATGATATTGGTGTAAAAGATTTTTGGTACCATATTCCATGTCATAGTGAAATATTAATTAGTAGCTTGTCTTATCGCCAAGATGTATTGAAATCTGGATGTTGATTATGTAATTGAGCGGAGCGAACCATTTTTGTTTTCGTCAAAGGAGGAAAATTCGACACCTTCCGTCCACCCGTCCGTTGAACTCCTCAATAACTATTGGGCCGATTTTAAAAACTTTTTTTGTTTGAGAGGCCTAATATCGGACCGATGCAAGACAGATTTTGTCAAAATTTTCTTTAGTTAATTAGTAATTGTTAACTAATTAGCTAAGCGTGTCAGCATATTTTTAGCAAGTTCCAACAAAAATTGCTTATTTTCCAATGAATCATTACTGTAAACCTATTATTTTGGTGCGAAAATTACATCTCGCCGTGCTAATTATGAATCGGGGATGTTAAAAATATGCTAATTAGTTAATTAATTAGATAATTACTAATTAATTATTAATTAGCTAATTTTTTGAAAAATTTCAAAGTGCTCCGAAATAGAAAAATTGCTCACTGGGGTTTTCTGTGCCGCTCATCACGAATATAATATTGCTGAAGCTCTAACAATTGGTCGCATTATGCTAATTAGTTAAGTAATCAGTAATAGCTAATTAGTAAATTTTATGCAAATTTTAAAATCACCTTAAAATTGCTGATTTTTAGCGCTCGGGGGTTTTCGATATCGCTGATCATGAATATGCGACTTTTAAACTATAACTTTATCATATTTGCTAATTAGTTCAATAATTAGGTAATTGAGCGGAGCGAGGTCGCCGAGCGGAGCGAGGCGATCGAGCGAAGCGTTTTTATTTTCTGTCTGGGAGCAAAAAGTCGATGTCCCTTCGTCCGTTAGTCTATCATGAATCTCAAGAACCACTGAACCTATTTCAAAAAACTTTTTTTGTTTGAAAGCTTATCATGTGAGGATGTGCACCTGATATTTTAGAAGTTTGGCAACTTGCCAATTTTATCATTAATTAAGCTAATTAGCTAATTAACACCCTAATTAAGCTCATAACAGCTTTATTATTGGCCGTAGAGTCGTTTTAACGGCATATACGTTGAGTTTTCCATGTGGAAATAGGAAAATAGATGCAATGTACATACAGGAATAGTATAGTACGAATGTTATAGGCAAAATTATTTTCAGACTCCGTGACCTATGATTTCATTGCTGTGCTTCGATTACCATTCGCCAGCATGCTGTATAAGCCACGTGACTTCCTTTGTCTTGCTTTTCGTTCAAACGGAATAAAACTATTCTTTCATTTACTCATTGTTGTCTAAGTAATAATATATTCCCAAGACATTGAGTACGTTCATATTACTAATGCCGTCGCTCCGCTCAAAAAATGTAGTTCCACTACGACTGGTATTACTAATTAATTTGCTAATTTTTTACCTAGCTAGCTTTTTGTTAGGTGCATTTAACATCAAATGTCTAAAACGTGATACTTAGTATAAATTGATTTAATATTTCGATGAAATACACACACATACATATTATATATATACGTAAATATAATATAGTATACTTTGACTTTGCTCCGCTCACTTTTTGTAATTTATTACGTTTGTTAGTTAGTAATTAATAGTTAAGCGTGTTGGCCTATTTTTGGTATTTTCAAGCAAAAATTCTGATTTTTCAATGAATAATTAGTGTAAAATTTTGGTGTATATACTACATCTCGCCGTGCTGATTATGAATCTGGTGTTTATTACTATTCGAAGAAGTTAAAAACATGCTAATTCGTTAGTAATTTAGCTAATAATTACTAATTAACTATTAATTAGCTAATAATTCAAAGTACTCAGAAGTTAGTAATAAATTGCACACTTTGGGTTTTCTATGTCGCTGATCACGGATATGACATTCCTAAAGCTCTAAAACTTGGCGGTATATGCCAATAAGTTAATTAATTAATTAGATCATTTGTTAAGTTTATGCAAATTTTGAAATCACCTCAAAATTGCTAATTTTTTGCACTCGGGGGTTTTCGATGTCGCTGATCATGAATATGTGGTTTTTATAGCTGTATGGTTTTACCATGGGTTCTAATTAGTTAGTTAATTAGCTACGTAATTAGTTAATGTTTAATAATTAGTTAATTTTTTGGCTAGCTAGCTTTTTGTATGATGGATTTGACATCAATTGTCTAAAACATGATACTGATCATAAGTTTATTAAATATTTAGTTGAAATACATGTATACACAAATAAGATACCAAATACTTTGCCTATTGCTCCGCTCACTTTTTGTAATTTATTACGTTTACTAGTTTAGCGAGATGTACAAATGTATATTGAGCATTAAATTACAAAATAAACCACTGAATATCAGCCATGGTGTTTGAATAGGTCAAAAGATATGCCCGACATTTGTGCTCGCAGTGCGCAAGTAGATGAAGAATAAATTATTCTGCACAATGATACCAAAAATAACCATAAGGCTCGACCGGTTGCTGATATATTACCATTTTCGTGATATCTTGGGCCCATTGAAAAACACACGATTTGATCCAACTTTGCAGCATAAATAATGACAATAGCAGCACGCAATTGTAGCTCATAGTGAGTGAGACCAAAACACCTATATATAGCTGGAGCGGCTTCGGAGATATTTCCATTTCCACTGGAAACCCCTTTTTGAGCCAACCCTGCAGCGTTAATAATAATTACACCAGCAGCAACTATATAAAAGATGAGTTGCTCTACAGAATGCGACGAAAACTCTCATAAATATATCTCGAGTGGTTGTTGATATATTTCAATTTTAGGGTATTTTGGGTCTCATGGGCCCGTTTGAGAACCCGTTTTGTGCCACATTAATTTTAAGCCATGCCCACTAATCATCTTGTTTTGCTATTTCTTTTTAAAATCTGTTCCGAACGTTTTTTGGTAAACCGTAATTGGGCGCAAAACTGTTGGCGAACTCACAGCTCTGTGATAGACATCCGGCCAAATTAGCGATATTTTTCGCAAAGAAAATCTACTGAATTTGGATTAAGCTGGCTTTGTTCGCGAACACTGTGAGCTAAACCACAGGACCGAATAATTTGTGACGTCAGTATTACATTAAATTTGTTCGCGAAGACTAATGCAAATAAAAGTTGATAGGTATTTGATATCCGTTTTCTTGCAAATTAAAAATCTTCAAAATTCTGTTTGAACACAAGGTGTAATTTTTGGTACTTGTTTACGATTTAGCCAATTTTCTGTTGGCGAAAAACCGATGAAATTTCTGCATTTGTTTTGAACAAGAGTTTGCGCTTCGCTATCGGCTATTACAAAATAGGATGATGGATGGGCGCAGGTTAAGCTTACCCGCTCATTATGTGTGTTACCCGGAAAAGCCAGTAACGTACATTGTCAAGTTTCACCACTGTCACGGCTAGTAAGAATTCTTCGCTTCGCTCGTTTCACTTAGCACACTCAGAATTCAACCATAACAACCCATCAGAGATTATAGACGGAAGTAGCAAGACTTGAGTACACTTTGTACTTTGGCCTGTTATACTAAAAGCTTTGTGCCTTTTTGCTTAATCGTTAAATAATTTGGTGTTACTGCAGCACTAGGATTTCCACTTTTTTTTTAACAATTTACAACGATATATCAGGTGGAATGCATGTACAACGAAAAACTTAAAGCGGCCGTTAAATTTAAGTGCTGGAAGAATATTCCCAATGTATTGCTAACATGGTATTTTGCCAGCGTCAAATTTAATTGTTAGGTTATTGCATGTAGATTACGTCAGGCACGTTCGAAAGAACAAATATTTTATAAGTGCGGACGTCTTAAACAAACATCGAACAAATTATAAAGTTGCTAACTAAAAATTTAGACCAGTTCTGTAACGAAATTTGAGCACCTGTCAAGACAGAATTTTTTCAACGAATATCGCACGAAAGTCGAGTGAACATAGAATGAAGAGTTGGAATTTTTAGCAAGCACGCTACAGTTAACTATGGGTGCTATCCATCATACGGATTTTTTTTGCAAATCTTCATGGCATATTTATAGCTACATAGTGTAGCGTGCGAAGGGTAAAGTGGAGCGGTGTTACGTTAGACGATGATTAGAAAAAGGGACAGTTGGGTATTACGCTGCGGCAATAGCGATATACTAACTATTATTTAAAATCACAACTAATGATCTATACCTAGTAATGGTATATAGTGAACGGTATAGTCTATAATTGTTCAATTACGCCTCGCCTAGTTACATAGTTTGGTCGTTGAAACCAAACTTTCAGCGATTTGGTTATGTACGTTGTATTGAGTTTTTAATGCTACTGCATTTTAGTAACGTAAATATTATACATCTACGTATAGCATGTCTTAATATTGCCATATTTTTTATTCTATGTATTTTTAATTCGCAGGTTCCGAGCGAGGCGTAGACGTTCCGGACGATCCGAAAGATACACCACAGTTATTGTCAACACCCCTTCGGCCTAATCCTACCAGAGAAACACCTCCTTCGTTCACCAGAAACCAGGTAGCCCAATCATCTTCGCCGCGCATCGTGCATCTTAGTACCAATCCAACTCCTCCGCGAATGGGTGATCGCAAATATCGAATCGGTAAACCCCACTCCCCTGGCCAATATGTCCGGATGCAACCGCCGCCTTATATAGCAGGAAGCCGTTTATACACACCAATCCGTGTAACATCGAAGCCTGTTGCTACCTTATCGTATCCGAATTCTGTTTTGCTCAGGACAAGCCCTCATCTGCTCGGAACATTGGGCACAAGGACAGGCAGCCTACCTGGTGGGGCAGATTATCATCATCCTGGAGTACGATTTCGAGCAGGCAGCGTCGATGCAGCTACGACGAGAAGTATTGTTGTTGACGGAAGCAGTCCTGTGTCTCCACAAATACAGCTTGGTCAACGGTCTTCAATTGGGTGTGTAGTAGGCGAACAGATTTATTACATAAGAAGGACCTAACTTTCAATATTTCAGTATTTAGTAACATGATTTTTTATTGCGAAGACTATAGATAATATGTGGGGAACACTATAGATACAGTGTTGAAACCATGTTAAATTTCGCTACGGGTTGACAGTTCCATTTTAACCTTTAAAAGAAGCATTGAAAATTTATGTATTATAGTCCTCAAAAACAAAGCCTTTCCTGAAAATTCCTAGCTAATACTCCGAGCGTTAGGGAAATTACTAAGGTTCTATTAGTACGATCGTTCGATTATTTGTTAGTAACCCGTTGAAGTTTTTTCAGTTAGTGTGGTCATATGTCAGCTTTACTGTTAAGCGGTTAACCCGTGTCTTCCGCATACAGTTAATGTAAAAACAAATATTTTTTTGTTTTTCAGCTAAAATTGTAAATGTTACTGGGCTTTCAGCTTTGAGCTCGATAAGCGTTAAGGTCAGTCGGGTCAAACTCGTGATCGCAAGGTACAGCTCCGAAGAACGGGAAGGATTCAAACAGAGATCGCATATAAAATTTTCTTGGTCTTTCAGAATCTGCTTGCTACACGAGCGACAGCAGCTTAAAGTCTAATTATAATCAGTCACTGTGTCGCCAGCCCTGCATATTGTTTTTGACCAGCGCTGATTAGATTGATAGAACCAGTCGTAGTGGAACTACATTTTTTGAGCGGAGCGACGACATTAGTAATATGAACGTACTCAATGTCTTGGGAATATATTATTACCTAGACAACAATGAGTAAATGAGAGAATAGTTTTATTCCGTTCGAACGAAAAGCAAGACAAAGGAAATCACGTGGCTTATACACCATGGTGATGAATGGCAATCGAAGCACAGCAATGAAATCATAGGACACGGAGTCTGAAAATAATTTTGCCTATAACATTCGTACTATACTATTCTTGTATGTACAATGCATCTATTTTCTTATTTCCCCATGGAAAACTCAACCTCACCAATCGAAAATAGCAATGTACAGCAAATGGTAGTTGCAATATACGAAAAACGAAAACAAACCACTTGGCAGCTATACCTGAATAAATAAATACAGTTGTTCTATTATATTCCTACTTGTTCATAAGAGTTAAAACTTAAGAGTTGCTATTCGCCATACCTGAAGACCCCAGGGTATATGCCGTTAAAACGACTCTACGACCAATAATTAAGCTGTTATGAGCTTAATTAGGATGTTAATTAGCTAATTAGCTTAATTAATGATAAAATTGGCAAGTTGCCCAACTTCTAAAATATCAGGTGCACATCCTCACATGATAAGCTTTCAAACAAAAAAAGTTTTTTGAAATAGGTTCAGTGGTTCTTGAGATCCATGAAAGACTAACGGACGAACGGACATCGACTTTTTTGCTCCCAGACAGAAAATAAAAACGCTTCGCTCGGTAACGCTATTTGTATATCTGATGTGTAATGGAATCTAAACTGTATACCTTGTGCTATTTTTGCGCAACTAAAATATTGTCCTGCTTAAATTCTAGCAAAACCGCAACTTGCGTAGAAGCAAACATTGTTCTCATCGAGGTTGTGGATACTGTACGGATGACTATAAACAAAAATTTTTGACGAAGCGTTAGTGCAAAATGCGCGAACTGTTGGAGCCATTTCGCAAAAATTACGCGGCTTTTTAAGAACTATTCTCGAATAGTTTGTAAGCGATTTGCTTTTATTTCTATCTACAACTTTATTAACTGACGCGCTCTGAATGGACAACACGGCGATTAAGCCATTGTGAAGAAGAAACTTATAGTTAATGGGCAGTGAAAGATATTTTGATTTTGTATGAATGAACAAAAGATAATGATGGTTTCTTAAGATTAGTGTGACACTTCTCGCCATCATAGTATAAACGCCTCCTCGAGAATGACGCAACTACTCTCCCACTACTCCCTGGTTCCAGGGCTTGTAGCCCCCCCCCCCGCGTTTGCGGATTATGGTGTCATGGATATTAATTTGTCCGCCCCCTAAAACGTAAAGGTTTAGACAAAGCTTTAGGTTCTTCAAAATTGAGGAGTTTGAACAGTTTTTATGTCATTTTTACCATGACTTTAAACGCTTATCACCTTGAAATCAGCAGGGTAGGAAGGAAATAGGTCGAGTCATACCCGACACTAAATTATTTATATCATGACGGCCACGAAGCGTCATACTGTATTGAGAAACCCATTGTGAGCACTATGCGTGAATCCAAATTTAAGTTTTGATATTTCAAGTATTTTTGCTCAAAAACACCCATCGTCAATTATTTTACTAAAGTGTGCTTGTTATTTCAGATCCTCAGGCCGCAGCAGCTATAACATCCCACCGAATTTAATACCACTTGGCAATCGTAACAATCCGCGACAACCGCCACCACCGTACTCTCGAGCTGTTATGATTTTGCCGAACCGCAATTGCAGTGAAACCACAGAGGTTGCTCAGCAGTGCAGAAGTACTTCGGATTGCAAAGTTACGGGGCTTGTGAATGAAACATGCCTTATAACCGATAAACTGTCGACAATCCATGTGAGAACGGTATCCGCAAAAACTTGCGATGAACGTGCAAGAAAGCAACATCCTAGCATAGTCATATCAGCTGCAACACCAGTGCCAAGTTTAACGCAATATGAAGACGTGCAGTTACCGGACGAACGTACAAATCTGGCTTCAGTACATGGACAACATTTGGCAGGAACGTACGTGCCAGGAGCTTCAGCAAAACCGGCCAGCAATTTTGTGCCTTATCGTCATATCGATTTTGGAAAAACCATGAGTGACCAACCACTTTCGGATGATACGATTAAGTTGCCTACATATCCTGAAAACAGTAAAATGCATCAGTTTCAACGTTCATGGTCGACAAATGACTCTTTTGTAGGAAGTTCGTCGCTACCAATACTTACTTCTGGACTAGGAAATCGTGTACAACAACAGTCCAATGGTTTCGATGTAAATTCTACTGTTGCTGAGCATCGTACCGTTGGCCAAAATTCCAACTATTCAGAACATCGCTTTATAGCACACAGTGGTCGATCGCTCACGCCAAGCTTTGTTTTGACTGATGGGAACCGTGATAGAATTATTAGCACTGTCGATAATTGTTATGGTGACAAAAAATGTGAAAGCACTTCAAGAGATCTTTTTCCAACACGACATCATAGTGCACTAGTGACCGAATCGCAATCCGACACCGAATTTCGAAGACGTAGCTCACTGGGACCAGGAATCGGTAACTCAGTTAGCCGCTTCCCGGTAAATGCTCCTGTAAAGTCGGGTTTTTGTGGCGGTCATGGTAATACAGATGAATCACTGCGGTCCCCGAAGCCTGTTTATTCACCCAACAACAACTTACGTAGGGTGCAATATAACAAATGCCAAACATCTCCGCCGCACGCGGCCGGCTCTGATAGAGATCCGATTCCATATCTTCCACCTGGTCGTAAATTGCCTCAGTGTGACAGTTGTAGTGACTCGTCTCCACCAGTTGTAGCTCCGCTCCCTAAACTGCCTCCTGGATATCGCTATCATAACCCACCACCTTCGGTTAATGATTCGCCGGAGTCAACTTCTACGGATCCTGTAAAAGATAGAAACGCGTTGGGTAGGGGAGGTTCAGCAAGCAAAACGCCTGTAGGAATTGGTTTAACCAGCTTTGGCGGAAGCAATCGAACAGAAGAACCAATAAATACCGATACTGTTGTAGGTCGACTATTGCCTCTGAAATCGTCGACACCGGTCAGTGGTGATCGTAGAGGTAGCTTTTATGAAAATGTACAGCAAAATCAGGCTAACGCTACCGGTGTGTCTACAGTTTTGGGGAACCGTAATATAAGTAGTAGTACCGTCAAAGGGCCGACCTCCGAGCCTGCAACTGCGTGCCTGACTCGGTCACCTTCGGGTCAACGAATCTTGCCCCCGCCGTCACCTGGCGTACCAATAAACGAAAACGCAACCGACGAGGAAGCAATTATATTGAGCAATACCGTTGCTGAGGGTCCCAAAAATGCCGTGTGGTATGAGTATGGATGTGTGTGAGTGCGAGTGAATAAGCTTTCAAAGATTTTGTAATTTTTCATTCGCTATACCTAATACTCAATGTATTACTTTATAATCTTTGCTGTAAACTAAAAATCTTTGATCTGGAAGATGTGTAGTGAAAACAAGATTGGCCATAATTTGCTCTGATCCAACAATGTGTGTTATTAAAGAAGAAAGCTGTAACTGTTCCGTTTTGTGCTTATGTTAGGAGGAGTAAATAAGTATTGTTAGAAAGCCGAAGGAGGAGTGGAATTCTATAAGGCACAATATTTCGAATGAAGCAATTGTGTTTTATGCATATAACTTATGCTGAAGTAATTATTCCGGGTAAAATATAGAGTGCGCAATAGGAAAGTACATGAAAATGCAAGTTTTGCCCCACCCCCCCGGCGGAGGTCGGCGGTTGGTGGTGGCGTGGCTAGTGGGTATTGCTCATATTTATAGTATGTGTACTTTATTCAACAATAAAGTGCGCACTATGCTGCAAGGATCAAATATCAACAAAGAGGTAACAAATGACTGCTAAGCTTACACGTGTATATTATCTATATACTTGTGTTTTTATATATTATGTATGTACAGTAAACCAATATCCATGTAATCAAACAAAGTTATATGTATATGTATGCAATGTTTATATGTGTATGATATATATATGTATCTATACGTATGGTGAACGTATACTTATACATATATGCACACAAACAGCACCCATCCCCAAGGGTGTGTATTAAATGCACAAATTTTAAGTATTAACTGCTCAAAACTCGGCCCCAGAACAGCGATTGGGGAAAATGCACAAAATTAAGAATGATGATAAAAGGATGAAATGCACAAAATGTGAATATGTCATCGCATAGTATTAAATGATCAAAAGTCGCACAATTACCTTATTATTTACGGGATAGAGCTTTTCCGATTCGTTTAGGCCGGCAAGCCTTCCGCTTAGCATTCATGAGCGCGGGAACAATTTGAATGATGTCAGCTGCAGAGGACTTTAACCAAGTTTCGGCGTTGTTTAGTAGTTTCTTACTGGTGTAGTCTAGAGAGGTAGCAAATCCATACGAGTGGCTTTTCAGAACAGCCTCGAATGAATTTCTCGGCCTCCGAAGGGATGCAGGTGTCGATCAATATCAGAAGTGCCGGCGACCAGTATTGGACAATTATTAGTAAGCAGTTTATATCAATTTTGTGCAGTTAATACCCGTGTGACCTCTTATCAATTTTGTGCAGTTAATGCTCACACGCAATTTTGTGCGTTTAATACGACTTAATGACTAGTGAACAATTTTGTGCAATTCAACATCTTATTTTGTGCATATTTTCCGCATCTCCAATACATCAGCAACCGCCGACTTCCGCCGGGAGGGGATGCAAAACCAGCATTTCTCATCTACTCAGGAATTATTAGAACTTTTTAAGTTCAAAGCATGCCTGTCGAATGAATTTTTCTGCTGTCCTAAGTTGTTGTTGGTTGCTAATAACATGTGTGTTAATGGAGACATTTATAATACTCGTCATCAAACGCGGCGAATGCCTCGCCAGATATTTTCTTAGCATATTTGAATTAGTTTCTTTACTTTAAGTTATATACTTTAAATTCCATGCTGTGATAGTTGCCTTTCAGACGATACGCTGTCATATCTGAGGTGAGTACTGT
>JASANE010021852.1:0-10180 GCA_030248225.1 Trileptium ribeirensis
AGTTTGCTGCGTTCTAGCCTTGTTTTCAAATATTATAATTTAAAACAAATTGAGTAGATACTGACAGACAATGTTTTCAATTTTACAGATTTGTTTTGTCTGTCTAGAAGTCTTGACAAAAATAATTCACACCATAATAGATTTATTTAGTCGAGAGTTTACTAAACGTTCAGCGAATGCTGTCTCAAGCTATTCTCAATTTTACTGTTGGGCTTTTAGAAAAAAAAATTTGACAAAATACTCAATTTTTGTTTGTATATATGAGATCAAAAATTACCGCAGTATTTCAACCGATCCAATAGCCAGACTTTCGTTTCTTAGCTATTTGGCCTGTACAATATCCAGAATGGTTGTGATCTGGGGCCAGAGGTCGCGTTGTCGCAATGGTCAATATTTAGACGGATCCTACTCAAACTTCTTCTTTGTCTTGAGCGTTTGTCCCACTAGATTGCGGGATCCGCTTGTTTTCAAAGGTCTATCTATTTGATCCGGTTGAGGACATTGTTTGGTTTTGCACCAACAATCCTCATGTCTACGTTCAGTCGATATATCCATCTTTTCTTCGTTCTTCTGCGAGGCCGACGCCCTGGTGGGTCTAGTATGAACGATGTCTTAGCTATTGAACCTTCTTCCCGGCGAATGACGTGTCCGTACCACCGCAGTCTCGATTCTTGCATCTTCCTTACTATAGGTATTATCCCCATGCGTCTGCGAACATCGTCATTCCTGACATGATCCCATTTTGTTATTCTTAAGCACCATCGCAGCATACACATTTTCATTGCATGAAGGTCTTGCTTAGATGTTGCTGTTGTTGGCCAGCATTCCGATCCGTATAGAGCAATGGGTCTCATGACGCATTTATAAACTTTCGCCTTCAGGCGCTGTGGCATGCGGCGGTCCCATAGAACACCGGTTACCTGTCGCCATTTGGCCCAAGCAGCTGTAATCCTCGCACGAACCTCAGCAGTGAGGTCGCCATCATTGGTAATAATGGATCCATGGTACTTTAAGCTTTGTGTTAGGTCGGTATATTTGATTGTGATGGTGCCGTCCGTTTGGGGGATACCTTCCATGTACTCTGTTTTCTTGATGCTGAGTCTCAACCTGTTATTCTCCAGCCGAATTTTCCAACATTGCGTGTTTTCCTGAAGCTGGTGCCGATCCTTATTCGTCAGTAAGACATCATCGGCGTATTCATATTCATCGTATATCATCGGCGTAACACGTCCAGGGCAGTGTTGTTTGGATGTCAGCAGTTACAGCATCCATGCACTCGATGAACAGTAGTGGCAAGAGCGCCGAATCCTGGACGACACCGACTTTGATATTAAACGGCTCAGACACACCAGCTGGACATCGTACTGTGCTGGTGACTGGCGTCCCTGTATAGAAACTTCACCCAGTCGACGTAGGCTTCAGGGACGTGATGTTTGCGCAATGCCTGCCAGATGAAACTGTGAGGAACTCTATCGAAAGCTTTTTCGAGATCCAGGAACGTTATGTGCACCGTTTGATTCTTCTCGCGGTGTTTCTCTACTAGCAAACGGGCAGCATGAAGAGCGTCAATTGTCCCACATCTCTTGACAATGCCGTACTGGTTTGACTTGATTTTCACATTTTCTCGAAGACGGCTGTATATAATGCGCTCGAAATTCTTCAACGTGTGACACAGAAGTTTAATAGGTCTATAGATGGAACATTCTAGCACGAACACAACGCCTTTGCCTTTCCACACGTGTTTAGTTACACTATGTGACCAAACTGTGGGAGCTTCTCCTTCCTCCACAAAGCGGTTAAATAGCATGGCGAGTGTCGCAGGGCCACAACGGTCGGCTATTCGGCATACGTCCGCGGGTATATAGTCAGCCCCAGTTGCCTTAGCATTCTTCATCATTTTAAGTGCGGCGTCAACCTCTGCAGCGTTGATCGGCGGCACCGGCCCCAGGATTGGTTTTGAACAGTCAATTGGTGGATGCGGAAACTATTCGTAGGACATCGCACTGAAATAGTCTTTCCATCGTTTCAAAACGATAGTAGGTTCTCGCAGCACGTTTTGTTGAGCAGCTTTGATGTGTCTGATCTGGCCTACGTTATGCATAGAGCAGTGTCGCGCATTAGCTAGACGAAAGGTCTTATCCGCACCATCCCGTGTATCCAATTCCGCATAGACATGGTCATAGTGGGCTGACTTGGCTTTAGCTACTACTTTTTTCGCGGAAGACTTGAGGACTTTATATCTCTGAAAATCTTTGTCGGTACGAGACTGCAGCCACCATGTGTACGCTAATTTCTTCTCCTTAATAGCTTTCTGTACATCTTCTTTCCATCACCAAATTTGCTTATCAATATATCGCCTACCGGGCCTGGTCTTTCCAAGGACCATTGAACATTTGTCCCTGACCTGGGCAGCCAAGCTATTCCAGATGTCGCTCGAGGGCTGGTTGCTGTTGATTGAAATTCGGTTCGACGAATCGCTTAGTTGATTCTTGCATTCAGGTATTTTCCACCATTTGATTTTCTCGATTGCCTTTATCCGTGGCCGCTTGATTTGTCCAGCGGCAAGCTTGATGTTTAGAGTTAGAAGCCGATTTTGCGGTGCGACGTTTGTTGAGGGAATGACCTTCACATCGTTAGTTATCTTCAGGTCCCGACGACAAAGCAACCAATAATCTATTGGTGTGGTGTGTCCTCCACTGTCACAGATCACCAGATGGGATTCTCGTTTCTTAAAGAATGTGTTAGCCGCAGCCAGATCATTTGCTTCTGCAAAATCAAGTATACGACGTCCGTCATCGTTGCGGCTTCCATACCCTTGCCCACCGCGGAACCGTTGATAGCTATGACGTTCTCACCCAGCGTGTCCATTCAAGTCGCCACCGATTACGACGTGGTCGTACGGAGTGGATAACTCAAGTTGACGGTAGAGACTTTCCCAAAACTCATTTTTATCTTCGTCAGCACAGTTCATCTGAGGAGCATAACATGAGATTATTTGGACGATAGTAGAGCCAGTGTCCAATTTAACAGATATGAGGCGATCTGATAGGCTGTTAACATTGACGACATTGTCTTTTAGTTTGTCGCTCACGATCAACCCACACCGTTTCTAGTATTTCTGATACCGCTGTAGTATAACTTGTAACCGATATCCTTCGCTTTTGCACCGGCCCATATTGGCCCATGCTATATCGATGCTATAGTTCTTCAGGACATCTGCCAACTCTCTACTTCGTCCAGTCATTGTACCGATATTGATAGTACCTAGCCGTATGTGGGCTCGCTTCCTTAGCCCTCTTCGTCCACGATTAGTAGGTAGCCCTTGCTCACTTCTCACGCCGCTCGGGCGAGGGCGACGCGCGTCGCCTACGGGGGACGCCTTAGTCCGATCTTGAATGTAAGTTGCCATTGAGATACAACCGATTAAATAAGGCTCGACCGATGCGTCGTCTTGATCTGACACTGAAACCTCCACCAGTTATAAGCGGTGACCCTAGCCTTTAGCCAAAATGCCTCTAACCACAAGGCAGTAATTGACTTTTTATCGTGGTTTGTGTCCCACTAGGGGATTTTTCTGTTAGGGACCACCAACCCTTAGCCTTGGGACAAAGTCCTTAGCCCAAAAGGCAGTGGGGTTTGGGTTATTTTCAGGCGCCCAAAAACTCGCCTGTCGCCAGAGGTCCTTTCAGCTGAATCCAGTCTGCGCTACGAAGAGGCAAGGACATGACTTGTTGAGGACAAGCTTTATATTACGCTTGGGCGTCGCATACCTTTTAAGTAGCGCCCGCAGTCAGCGAACAGACTAACAGATCCTACTCAAACACTCCCTACAAATTAAGGAATGATTAATGTTTTACCTGGAATCCAATTCTCGAGCTTAGGATCAATATCCTAGCGGTCTACCAAATCAGTCACTGATATATATCTTTATTTCTCTCTGTATATATACTTTGATTTATGTATATAATACCGCGTAGGTAAGATATAAAAATTAGACTATCGAATTTTTACTGTCAAAAATGTTTTTCTAAGCACCGTAACACAGCACATCTGTCGTTGCGAATGATTTGCGCAAAAAATATGTCGTCTAAATCGAAACAAGTAAGTAAGGTTTCCGATAGAAAAAAAACTACGTTTTCCATACGATTGGTATTAATAAGCAACGTTTGCAATAAAGTATCTTTTTCTGATTCATTGATTGGAAGATACGTTCTTTATATATCATTTATCAGGATATTTGTTTAGGAAATAATGCCAAAATACATTATCACAACAAGCATTGAGTCTTCGGCCATATATATTACATTTTGTCTTAAAATTGTACAAATAATTCGTAAAATTTATATTTCTTTTATCATCGCGTTTATAGATGTATTTTTTGACCAATTTAATGAACCAATCCTACGTTACTTAGCCATGTCCTTTCGTTCTTAGAACAACGCGGGTAACCTGCTGGTTTGAGCTAATACACTCTGTTTCTTGCTTGCTGTGGCGGTAATATGGTGTTTATATTTAATTAACGCTCGTTCTATTATTTTATCTTTTATCGCATATATATACTATAAGACACGCATTCAGCGGTGGTCTTTATTCGGAAAGCCAAAGAACCACATATTGTCTCTTGACGTAAAAGGCATATTTTTGGGCTTTGACATTCGTCTTGTTTTAGGTCTACTGGAATTTGAAGCGGGCTAAAACATAAAAAAGTGGCATATCCAAGCGGACATCATCGGTACGTTCCGCGATGAACAGGTGAGGCCGGAAGAGCTCCTTCACTCAGGCGGAGGTTTGGTCAATAGAATGACTATCGATCATTACCTGCTACGAAATCTCACTGGCTTACAGTTGGGCTAATTTCTTTTAACTGCGGTCAAGAGAGGGATTATCGTCGTTGTTATTCTGGATAACTACCGTCTATTAACTTAACCCCAAATCTAACCAGGTAATTTGCTGTAAGTATGGATATGCGCAACTGACCGCTGCTCGGATTCATATTACTTTGAATTACGATCCATGGGTGCCCAAGGTCTTTTGGCTTTAGAATTTTAGTTGGTTCCGGCAGTGGTTGTGCCGCAGGCGTCGGCAACCAAAAACATTCTTCAATATCCCAATTTAACCTCATAATATGCGATGTTCCTTTGAAATTCTCGTAAATAAACTCACGTATAGTTGCTAACTTTTTTAAAGGGTCTTTTTGCTGTGGGACTGGGGTGCAGAATTTCAGTGACATAACCTTTATGCCGACTAGATAACTCTCCGTTTCTCTATGGGCATATATAATTACAGACCAAAGTTTTGCCTAGCTCATATTATATATTGTCTTTAGTAATAGATGAGATTATACGATACTGTACGTCATTATCTATAATTGTGCTTCATCTCATATTAGGAATGGAATGTTGTTATTGTTGTGTAAGTGTAAGTACATTTTGTTACATTTATATAGCCGATATTCGGCTGGTTTACCGAAAAATCAGGCTACAACCTTTTCTAAACTATGCTCGTTTTTAGCAATAGTAGAGAATAAAGATATCCTAGAGATAACATAAAAAATTTGATTAAAAATTAATTTCGTATTAAGCGAATAAAAGTGTTAGGTAATTTTAGAATAGAATTTTACATCAAGCCTAACAGCCTGATCTAAGCCAAGCTTCGTCATAATCTAGCTCGACTCAACTCAGATCGAACATTAAATCTCAAATGCAAAGCTCAAATTTCCTGCTTGGATCGTTTTAAATTCCGCCTCCTAGGTAAGCTCGAAACCGTAGCTCGGCAAAACTTTTGCACAAATAGTTAAATTCTCACAATTCGATTTACACTGGGTCTAAACACGGCTGTATCCAAAGAAAGAGAGGGCACAGCCATGGGGCTATCCATTCCTCCAAATGGCGTAGAAGTTGACCGTATGGCGTGGGGAACTTATTATAGCTTATGGCTGGTAAGTTTAGTTAAAGGCGTGGTTCCTCGATATTTTACGAATTTTATGTTCCAATCTCCATACAAAGGTAAACTCCAACGTAACCTTGAGGGGCTTTAGTATAATGCATGCATTACCGTTCTCGATACGCCTTAGCCTAAGCTTAGGTCCTTATATGGGACATACACTATGATTAAGCCTATCTCGAGGGGCTGCCGCCCTCTCAACCTCCGCTCTTAGCTGTTCTTTTTTCTAACGATATAACGTACTGCCGCTCAGGGTTACTTGGGCCAAGGTTAATATTGCACTTGCCCGCTCTTGCTTAGCGCTTCCATAAACACAAAACCCTGCGTTCGTAAATGGGTTTGGGTCTCTTAAGTATTACTTGTTATCAGTTATATGCTTTGTACTATAAAATTTATAGCTATAATATATCGGAGGTACAACTTTATTCTAAACACAAACAATCGTTGAATTTTTTAAGTTGACAAACTATTTGAGTTCGAAAATTTAAACTATCCACGCTCCTCCAAAGTATTCGCTCCTAAACATATAAATAAAAGACAGACAGAGCCCGAAAATAGTTTCACTCGCAGACATTGTCAAACTCGAAGTTCATAGTGTTCCTTGCGCATCAGCATCTAGTCAGTACTTGTCTTTCGTTTTATAATTATCTCCATCACGAGTTTTTAAAAAAACGTGCTTTTAAATATTTTCAGCTTGGGAAAGCCTTCTTTAACTTTTGCAAACCTGAGAAATGTCACTATTTGCTTCGGCTGACTCTACCTACTGTTTACTTTTCTTAAAAGGCGCAAAGAATGACTTTCCCGAATATTCCTGTGAAGTTTTCGGCATCTACAATACGAGAAGCGGGGTTTTTAAGCCATGGGAAATACTTCTTATATTTCAATTAAGGCGGCGCTCTTGTGATATTTTCGGATTTATCACTGTTATATTTTATAACTCAAATTGATTGATTCAACAAAGTGACTGATATGAGTTTTGTTTTCTTCCTGAAACTGTATATACTCTCAATTTTATATTTCAATTTAGGTCATATTTTTTGCTTATACATTCGACGCGGAAAGAAATGTCTATAATTTTACACATTTGATATCCTGTTGACAGTATAATATATAATTTAATGTACAAACATTAATCTTCTTAAAATAAATATGTCGCACGAAAGAAACACTAATTAAAATTTTCACGTTGGTCAGGAAAATTTGGAGGGGTTGCCCCCGCCCCTTGTCCACCCCTCTCTCTTGCGACGACCCTGGACTTAGATTGCTAAAAGCAATATCGTCGATCAATATTCGGTTATTTTTCGCTGTCATAATATATGGTTTTGTAATTGTTGGTTTTATTTACGGTCATGGTTTTACCATGTATGTAGATTTTTTGATAAGCGGATACTGCTGAATTCATCTCAATATATATGTATAGCTAAGAAATCCGGGGCTATATAGTTTCCAGATCATAACTCCCAAATGTTACTGCTATCGTTTGTAACTTTGCAACGAACACTCGGATTTACTCAAGGTTCAGCTATGACTGAATTGACATCTATTAATTGGGCTTCTACTTATCTGTTTTGTTTGATCTAAATATTAGTCATGGCTTGACTTGGCAAGCAAATAAAAGCAATGGCGGTAAACCCAATGGTGCTAGCGCAGCATCTAGTTGATTTGGCAAACAGTAGGCTTGGTCTCTCTATTTCTTGAACCCGAAGACAAATACATTCGCATGTTTTTCCAAGTTTGCAGGTAAGTGTAACCGTCACCTAAGAATCGTTGGTTTATTGCTTTAGATACTACTCCAAGAAAGACACATCCTAACTGTTTCATGCACTAATTAATTTTCGTTATAATAAACATAAGTTGGTGCCAGGGATCGACATCGGGAATACGTAAACTACAGCTATCTATCTAGGAGCTGTTGCTCGGATCCTTAAAGAACCTCACAGCGCAAGCGAGTTAACAACGCAGGTACGAATATACAGCATACACCAAGCTCTTTTAACACTGCGCGCTGGGTCCATTTGTAACCGTATGAAAGGGTTAGTTAGCCGACAGGTTAATTTTTCACTACTTAATCGCTAGGCTAATTTTTGATTAAAACGGTTCAGGTTAGAAGCCAATAGGCGTAAAATTTTGTGCTAAACACCGATCGTCCTGTTTCTTGGTTACTGCTTTTTTGCAGATTTGTATTGATTGCGAGTATAGCTGAACTGATAAGTAGACTTTCCTAATTTTTTAGCAATCATTGCCTGTAATCATTGTCATATAATATTAAAAGCATTTAGCGGTATGTCTCTTTTCCCGTGAGCAGGGGTTAATGAAATCCAAATTTTAGGCCAAAATCGAGTCAAATTTTCATTAACATGATAACCACTCAAAGAGTTTTGAGAAGTGTATAAGTGACTTGAGCTGTTGCAACTTTAATCCTAATTTCTACCAATAACGCCCACAGCAACTGAATCACAGAGCAAAACACATCCTATTTTGTGTTAATGAAGTTGTTACTATAGCGTAACTACGACAACTTTAACCCTAATTTCTACCGAATAACATCAATTTCCGTTTGTATCTCCTTTTGTAATAATATCATATACTTCTTAGTATAAATTATACTATAAATTATATGCTTTGTCGCTATTGCGTTTTAGTCTGACTTTTACTACTCCTGGCTATGTCCAAGCTGAATGTTGCGATGCCGACGATCCAAACGAATTCCTATTCGTTTCTGAATTATATTTTGTGCCGACTAGCACATATATATTATGGCAAATTTATTAAGTAGCTAGGCATTAATTGATTCTAGTTTTGCTTTTTCTTATATTGTCTGTTTCATTTATCTTGAAAGTTCAATTTTACCGGTGGTTGGGGGATTCCTTCACCATGGCGTTTGGGATACAGTATGCTATACATAATTTTAATATGTGCGTTTTAATATAATTTAATAACTATATTAATGTTGAATATTTAGTACATGCACATTTAATAAATACATAGTGGTGTGGAGATCGGAGACTATATGACTCTTTGAATATTGTTCGGCTTTTTGGTCAAAAGGGTTCTTTTTTATGAATTCTTAAAATATTTCTCGATTTTTTCACGGAAAACTGTTACCAAAAAAAGAATGAACAATTCTCAAACAAATCTAATAAATAAACTAGATGCTGTATGACGTCATTGCTTTAAGATATAGGCTAACCAGTTGCGGTGTTGCTGATGTTTTCTAAATTGTAGAGCGTTACGACATTTTTCTACCTGCTCTATAACAGTTACTTTGATCGATTCGGTCGTGGTAAAAGAGTAAAACGCAATAGCGACAAAGCATATAATTTATAGATCGCTTCGGTCGTGGTAAAAGAGTAAAACGCAATAGCGACAAAGCATATAATTTATAGATCGCTTCGGTCGTGGTAAAAGAGTAAAACGCAACAGCGACAAAGCATATAATTTATAGATCGGTTCGGTCGTGGTAAAGGAGTTGTAAAACGCAACAGCGACAAAGCATATAATTTATAGATCGCTTCGGTCGTGGTAAAGGAGTTGTAAAACGCAACAGCGACAAAGCATATAATTTATAGATCGCTTCGGTCGTGGTAAAGGAGTTGTAAAACGCAACAGCGACAAAGCATATAATTTATAGATCGCTTCGGTCGTGGTAAAAGAGTAAAACGCAATAGCGACAAAGCATATAATTCATAGATCGCTTCGGTCGTGGTAAAAGAGTAAAACGCAATAACGACAAAGCATATAATTCATAGATCGCTTCGGTCGTGGTAAAAGAGTAAAACGCAATAGCGACAAAGCATATAATTTATAGATCGCTTCGGTCGTGGTAAAAGTCAGAGTAAAACGCAATAGCGACAAAGCATATAATTTATAGTATAATTTATACTAAGAAGTATATGATATTATTACAAGGAATACAAACGGAAATTGATGTTATTGGTAGAAATTAGGGTTAAAGTTGTCGTAGTTACGCTATAGTAACAACGTCATTAACACAAAATAGGATGTGTTTGCTCTGTGATTCAGTTGCTGTGGGCGTTATTGGTAGAAATTAGGATTAAAGTTGCAACAGCTCAAGTCACTTATACTTTGAAAATTTTTAGCGGTTATCATGTTAATGAAAATTTGACTCGATTTTGGCCTAAAATTTGGATTTCATTAACCCCTGCTCACGGGAAAAGAGACATACCGCTAAATGCTTTTAATATTATATGACAATGATTACAGGCAATGATTGCTA
>JASANE010021855.1:0-10651 GCA_030248225.1 Trileptium ribeirensis
TTCATTTTAGCAAAAAAAAGAAATTGTGTACTACTACAATGGTCATTCATTTTAGCAAAAAAAGAAATTGTGTACTACTATAACGGTCATTTATTTTAGCAAAAAAAAGAAATTGTGTACTACTACAATGGTCATTCATTTTAGCAAAAAAAGAAATTGTGTACTACTATAACGGTCACTCATTTTAGCAAAAAAGAAATTGTGTACTACAATAACGGTAATTCATTTTAGCAAAAAAAAGAAGAAATTGTGTACTATTGTAACGGTCATTCATTTTAGCAAAAAAAAGAAATTGTGTACTACTATAACGGTCATTTATTTTAGCAAAAAAAGAAATTGTGTTCTACTATAACGGTCATCCGTTTTAGCAAAAAAATTGTGTACTACTGTAGCGAGCCGATGTGTTTTTTATAATTCTGTATTGTTGTCGCTTCGTATTTATGATTTTGTTGAATTGTTGCACAATTTTAAAATTTAAAAACTGTGAAGTTTCTTTAAAATCTTCTAGTTATTTTTATAAGTTTAAGATTCTTGTTCTGCAAGTGTAAGTTTCAGGGGGTAGGACGTGCATATGACATTTCAAACTGTGAGTATATATATCAAGTGCAGCGGCTGTAAAGCTGACAGATTGCCCCGCAGTTTCGTAATGTGTCGACTGGTGATTCTCGGCTACGTTTTTGTTGTGCGAGCTTGCTGCTGCACTTAATGATTTTATTATTTCACTTGTAGTAAATAGAATCAGGCTTTTCATAATATTGTATTAAGTAAGTCCCGAGCATAATCGGGTTTTCGGCAACCACACCGAGCACGAAAGTGTTCTGGTTTCCACCCGAGCTCCGGTATATGTTCGTGGAATACCCGAGCATTGCTTGAGTTCGATCAGGGTCCCAATCGAAATAGTTAACAGGATTCCTTACTTTTGTAATCGATACGCGAGCTCCTCAGTTCGCCGTACCCATTCCCGAGCTCTATAGTTCGAGGTATAGTTACCCGAACTCTTGAGTTCGTGGTTAGTCCTGACCCGAGCTGTTACAGTTCGCGGGATACCACCAAGCCAAAAGTTCAGTACAATCTAAATTTGTTGTAATCCGCCGATCAATATTCTCTTGCCTGTTGAACAGTAATAGGGCATCGCTCCCAACCTTGCCATAAAATCATCGGTCAACATTCATTTACACGAACCCCGTACCTGTAATTGGGTAAACGCGACACTACTATAACGGAGCATGGCCGAGTAATTTCTTTGAAATATGTGATACATAGTTCTTTACCAAATTCTTTGGCCCGCGTAACCCTGAGGGGCAATATGTTATAACGTCCGGCCCTAAAGTTGACATGGGCCAAAAAAGAACAGTTTATAGCGGGGCTTCTTGGGCGGGAACCCCCGACTTAGGCGTAGGCTTAGTATATGTCTTATATAACGGCCTAAACTTAGGCCAAGGCTTACGCTTAGTATGTGGTAAATGGCATGACATTCGTTCCATTTTGGACCCTCGGAGTAACCTTGGTCAATTCTTTTATGTATAGAATGGGTATTTTGTGAAATTTGGACACGTAATTGCTGACGTAAAACAAGGATATATGACAGACTTCACAACTCCAAACCTTAAATTTATGGTCAACCACGTGCAATATTATGCATTCACCAAACTGTAAATGAAATGACGTTTCAAAATTACATTTGGTTAAATAATATAAAAAATTAAGAACCTATCCGTCCAGCGTTTGTACAGTTCACTGTTTCCAGAAGAGATTCAACTATCCTAGTATGACAGAAACTTGATAGCCCCAAATCTTAAAATATGTTGTCGACTACCTGTAATATCATGCATTCACCATGGCTGTATTAGTGAAACGACGTTTCAAAATTACATTTGGTTAAATAATATAAAAAAAATTTAAGAACCTATCCGTCCAGCGTTTGTACAGTTCTCTGTTTCCAGAAGAGATTCAACTATCCTAGTATGACAAAAACTTGATAGCCCCAAATCTTAAAATATGTTGTCGACTACCTGTAATATCATGCATTCACCATGGCTGTAAGTCAAACGACGTTTCAAAATTACATTTCATTAAATAATATAAAAAAATTTAAGAACCAATCCGTCCAGCGTTTGTACAGTTCACTGTTTCCAGAAGAGATTCAACTATCCTAGTATGGCAGAAACTTGATAGCCCCAAATCTTAAAATATGTTGTCGACTACCTGTAATATCATGCATTCACCATGGCTGTAAGTCAAACGACGTTTCAAAATTACATTTCATTAAATAATATAAAGAAATTTAAGAACCAATCCGTCCAGCGTTTGTACAATTCACTGTTTCCAACAAGAAATTCAAATATCCTAGTATGACAGAAACTTGATAGCCCCAAATCTTAAAATATGTTGTCGACTACCTGTAATATCATGCATTCACCATGGCTGTAAGTCAAACGACGTTTCAAAATTACATTTCATTAAATAATATAAAAAAATTTAAGAACCAATCCGTCCAGCGTTTGTACAATTCACTGTTTCCAACAAGAAATTCAAATATCCTAGTATGACAAAAACTTGATAGCCCCAAATCTTAAAATATGTTGTCGACTACCTGTAATATCATGCATTCACCATGGCTGTAAGTCAAACGACGTTTCAAAATTACATTTCATTAAATAATATAAAAAAATTTAAGAACCAATCCGTCCAGCGTTTGTACAGTTCTCTGTTTCCAGAAGAGATTCAACTATCCTAGTATGGCAGAAACTTGATAGCCCCAAATCTTAAAATATGTTGTCGACTACCTGTAATATCATGCATTCACCATGGCTGTAAGTCAAACGACGTTTCAAAATTACATTTCATTAAATAATATAAAAAAATTTAAGAACCAATCCGTCCAGCGTTTGTACAATTCACTGTTTCCAACAAGAAATTCAAATATCCTAGTATGACAGAAACTTGATAGCCCCAAATCTTAAAATATGTTATCGACTACATGTAATATCATCCATTCACCATAGCTGTAAGTCAAACGACGTTTCAAAATTGCATTCGGTTAATCAGTTAATGCTGCTTCCTATCATGCGAGCAAAATTGTACCATGTTGCAAGACCCGCTGACGCTGATTTTGTGACAATTCTGAGAACCAAATGCATAGTTACAGGTCCAAAACATAATCGCTACTTGTTTTGAGAAAAAATAACATTGTTTTACTGTCTTAAATTTAAAACATGGCTACCCCTAGGTACAATTAGAGACTAATTTGTAATTAACCTATTCTTCTTGAAATTCATTTTATAAAGCATATATTGCAGTATCAAAATATATTTTAGAAAGAAATATATCTTGTATATAATGTCAGAATTTGTGGATTATGCTCGACAGGAAAATTTTGAGCTGTGTCGAAGCGCTCACAAACTGAGATGATGTGACCAACAGCGAAAATCTTACCTCAGTAAATATGACAGCGGAGTTAATGTTTGGGGCAGTGCTGACACCTGAAAATATATACAGCTGTTACTAAATTTTTTCCTGTGTTTATATAATTTTTTCAAATAAAAAAGGTTTATTCTAATAAAATACATTTTTCCGTTGCTTTGTTGCAATAAACTTGTTAAATCTAGGTCGCTTGAATTCCGCGAACACATTCATAAAACACAACTATTTGCGAGTCGAACATGCTTAGCTTGCAGAAATTGCTGTTAACAAATGGTTATTGCTAATCCAACTGTAAGAGTACATGGAAATCAAAACATGCAATGTCAAAATGATTGTTTACACTGCAATTGATTACAAAACTGTTTTGTAACTAAGTATTACTTTATTACAAATAAGTGCTCTCCAATACGTTAACTGTTAGAGTAGTTGCGAAAGACGCTGCACACCCATGTCGAGATGCTACCTTACACCGTAATTATAATAAAACTGCCTTATAGCTAACCACCACATAATTTATAAAAAAAATGGCTTACATCTCATATTTCCATACAATTTTTATACTCAGTTGACTAGGGAAGATGTCTGCGAAGCATATATTTCAGATATCCTGGACAAATCCCCCCCCCAAATGCGAGGTTTTGGCCATTTTCGTCCCCAAGTTCACCAACCTCATTGACTAAATTTAGTAGTCCTTGAGAGCGCTGTTGGAACACAAGGAGCTCTATTTGCTTCAAAAAAGATATAGACTCTAAGGGTGCATGGTGAAACCTATTAACCCTGCAGGTACCAACGCAGGAAGTCTCGTTTGCAACCAGCCATGACTTTGATGCCATGCTTATGCTTGTTCCAGTAGTTTCTGTATTGTGTGTGCATACCATTGGGTTCTACGAATCTGGCGCTGTGGTTTACCGTCCGGTGGGTCAGGCCCATCTCTGCGATACCACGGTACGCCCGCCATTCGTCGGAATGAATTATTGTGCGTGGCAGAGCCACGTTACGTATGATATGCAGCAGGGTAGCGGCGTTCCACGATTTTGATAAATCCAACAGCAAATTCGTGTTCCCATACCGAAAACCCATATCCGCGTATGAGGCGCGCGCCCACGCCCACGGTAGTACTTGGCTTGTAGCTGAAGTACGATTCGTCTATCTCAACCACCATCCTGCAAACCAAGCTGGGTAGGATTGGCCTGAAAATATCGAGAACATATTTGTCGGAAAGATGCAAACGCGTCGTCCATCGTTTTGCTTGACAGCCGACCTGTCCATGACGTCTTCTCCGATTCCCACTTGCCAGCAAGTAAAGCACGTGTATCCATTGCGAAAGACCTACGTTAGAGTTGGCGAAGAAACTGCCATTTCGAATAGTCGTTGTGCTTTTGAAATTATGGCAGTTCTTGTTCTGGCACTTCCACGCCCAGCTATCCTTCGTTATGCAGTACCTTATCCCGTACATAATGTTACTGCAAGACTTGCACTGCATCGAGTTTGCCAACAGGCGCTTCTGTTGCATTCAACGAATAGCTTTCTCGTTGTCATCGATCAGAGGCAGCACTTCGTTCCGAAACATCTTGAATGGAGGAGAGTGTTCTCTTTTTATAGAAGGAAAGGGGTAATCGTATCGTGAAAACTAACTTGTAATTACTTAACTCCCTGCTGTAATAATTATTAAGTTATTATGTGAACTACTGTATGAGTTTTGTGTGAATTTATCTACTCTGAGAATTATTTTACTATTATAATAATATGTAATAATAATGAACAGTTCAAGACATTATCTGGAATAACAGTGCCCAAAAATCCGAATAAAAAATCTATTAGACAATATCCCCCAAAAATATACACACATGGATCATTTCCACCCCAATGCAGGCTAATATAGTATATATGTAATATAAACTAAGCGGGAACCCGTGACAGTGACCTGATATACCATACCGGAGTTTGTTTTCTAGCTACCGTTGGGCTTTAGTGCACGAAATTCTCGAAAATATACATTTGTTTGTATTTAACTATCAATGCTACAGACAAGAAGCATAAACTTACAATATTTTGGACAAAATGTATTACTCTTTACTTGCGCCGTTTGCTACTATTCTTTATATTTAAGGCAAATGCGCGATGCTAAGGTTCTAAAACTATTACCATTCGTTTTAGAAGCATCCTTGATTCCATATAAATGGCGGCTTTTATATATAGCTATTAGGTTCTTACAAACTTTTTTTACCCTTTTTATTAATTTTTGATTAGTCGAGTTTTCAAGGTAGTTGGGAATTCGCCAATTAAGACGTATATATATGATGTGTATGCGAGTAAATGGACGCATACAAATGAATGTAGAAAGAGATATTTGTAACATACATTTAATCCGTTGACGCAGCCCTCGAACCAAAAATTCCTCATCGCCACTGTGATCAATACTAATTTGACCCAACAGTTGACCCCACTGCTCGATATGTGTTTCATCATTCCTGAAAAATGCTACAGTCACCAATAATTCTGCATCGCCACTGTGATCAGTACTAATTTGACCCAACAGTTGACCCCACTGCTCGATATGTGTTTCATCATTCCTGAAAAATGCTACAGTCACCAATAATTCCGCATCGCAACTGTGATCAGTACTAATTTGACCCAATGGTTGACTCCACTGCTCGATATGTGTTTCACCATTCCTGCAAAAATGTTACAGTTACCAATAATTCCGCATCGCAACTGTGATCAATACTAATTTGACCCAATAGTTGACCCCACTGCTCGATATGTGTTTCATCATTTCTGGAAAAATGCTACAGTCAAGCAAATAATCAAAATTTCTAAAAATGAAACTATCAGCTATCGATCCGTGCTATATCTCTCAGTCTAAATTTGTTGTCTGCTGAGAGCTCTCGTAGGTAGTACTCCCAAGAAAATTTTGAGAAAGACTGGAAATCGACACCCGGGATGGATTATACTATAATCGCGCCACAGTGTTAATACGTTTAAATAAGTATTCTACGAATTTTTAACTAATAAAATCTAATGTCTATGACCAGCATAAAAACCTAATCTGAGTTCAATCATGGCTGAACGAATTTTACAGATAAAGCTATTTAAAAAACTAACATTTATATAAGCTATATTTGATTAGCAAGATTTGAACTAAGCGAAACTACTACAACTTCAGAATTCAAACCCAGCAACGTTTATGAACATAAATCTTAAAAATATATTTTCGAATTGAAACATTATCAAAAGGGATCAAATGAAATTTAGATTAAATTAATAGGCGTAAATAAATAGGCGACAACAATGGCTTAGCGGTATAGCCATTTGGAAATCAATGTATGAAACGCAAGGATTTCGGTCACTGCTCGATGAGTTACAGTTTCAATTATTCTGTTTGCTCAGTTACCAAACACAAACGCGCTATTGAAGCTGATCATAAATTTCAACCACATTAATAATGGTTGATCACACACATACACACTTGATTTAAAGCGGTAAACGGCCGTCAGACAAAATATACAGCCAACTCTAGTCAATGACACTACGATCGAAACGTTCAAAATATCAATTGAACAAAATGTATAACTAAAACCGATGTATAACCATCGGCAGAAATATAGAAAGCAAATTAGGAAACTAGCATTTGCAGCTATTAATGGTCATCTATATCAAGAGTTAATTTTACCAGGCAAATAGTAGAACATATTCCATCAAAAATACGATAGCGATGAGAATCACAAAAGCATGTTGGTCAAATCTATTAAATGTATTCGTGCATTTTAGTAGAACAGGATATTTCAAATTGGAACACCGTCACATCTGATTCAAATTGATTTAAGTTTGAGTAAATAATAATAAATAGGGTAATTTAAAACATTGTTCATCAGCTAAAATTTCTGATTCAATGGAACATGTATACTCTGAATAAGTAAACAAGCATAAATAACATTAATGAAACTAGGTAAATTTAACCTTAAAAGCATTCGAGCATATAACACAGATTAGATCGGACTCGTTTTGGTACTTACCATGCCGCGCAATATTTAAGGGTCCCGATATTACAACAATCGGTTGAAGATATTTCATTTTCAAGCTGCACGTCAGCAAAACAATACTACTTCAAAGCAGCGTGTTGTGTACTCTTAACAATTTATTTTTATACCAAGTAGAATTATTGAAAGTTGAGATGTCGCAAAATTTAGCCTTACAAGTATTCGAAAATATGACGGATTCGATCTGATACGCTTGTGTTCGTCGTGCCACCGTGCGATTCAAGGATTTCGTCCGCAATCAATCCTGGATCCATCTGTGAAAGCAGGCATGAAGCGTTGCTAATCGATGCCCATCTAAAAATAAAATTAGGAATTAAAAATAACAACAACAACAACATTTAAAACAATCTTAAGCGTGAATCAAATCACAAAGCAGCGGAATCTTGCTAAGCGATTGCCATCTAGAAATGAAAATACAATATAAAAACAACAAAGATCATGAATGTCAAATGCGATTTATATAAAAATCAAATTTGTACAAATCGAACGTAAAAATCTTGCTAATCGATAGCCATCTAAAAGTGAAAATACAAAATAAGAACTAACAAAGATCATGAATATCAAAGGCGATTTATATAAAAAAATCAAATTTGTACAAATCGAACGTAAATATCTTGCTAATGGATAGCCACCTAAAAATGAAAATACAAAATAAAAACAACAAAGATCATGAAAGTCAAAGGAGATTTATATAAAAAAATCAAATTTGTACAAATCGAACGTAAAAATCTTGCTAATGCATAGCCATCTAAAAATGAAAATACAAAATAAAAACAACAAAGATCATGAATGTCAAAGGCCATTTATATAAAAAATCAAATTTGTACAAATCGAACGTAAAATCAAGAAATCGTGGAATTTGAACACTGTTCTCATTATGAGTCGATCAGAATATCTAGCGTATTTTTGTTAAGCAACGTATACCGTTAGATAGCCTATGGTAAGCAGGTAATGAAATTTTAAAAAACATGAACCCGACTCACCTCAAACCAAATCGAACATAGACCATAGGACTCTTTAGAATTTCTTTTCCATTCGGTTCGTGGTCATCCCGTTTCCTATAACACTTAACAATTGTCATCATGTATATTAATTCTGTGAACTCTAAAGTGATCTCTAATAGATTTACAAAAACTGTTCTACTAAAGCTTCGTCAAACAGTTTCAATGAGATTTTGAAAAACATTCGTCCGAAATGTTTCTGTAGGAAAATCTTACTAATAAATTACCACGATAAATTACCTTACTCAATCCCATTATACCATGAAGCCACATGACACACTTAAGTCAAAATCCAATATTTTTTTGAACTTAGAACAATGCGTCAGATGATTTTGCAAAAAAAACCCGTCCAAAATATATTTAAGTATTATCTTGGTTCGTTCTCCATTTTTTTATCAACAATTAGTTTAGTTAACCCGGTTCAATATGCAAGTCGTAATTAGTAAAATACAGCAATCTTGCTTAAATATTAAAAAAGGATTCTACAATGTTTAATAATCAATTTTAGCCATCATTTTAATATTTTATATTTTTATTTTTTAGCATTTAGCATTTTTTATATTGCAAGCCATAAATCGTTTAAGCAACAAAATCTATAAATGTAACCAAAAACCTAATAGTGAGAGATCTATAAGTATAAGCCTAAACATAAGAGAAAGACAATCGCAAGTGATTTCAAAGATTTCAATCACAAAGTCGGATAAATCTGTTTATAGCTACATTAGCGGACTGACCTTTATGGCATTTCAGCTTAAATTGCATAGCCAGCTAGAAAATTGTTTGTAGTAGTATGTCTATACTAAGTCTTGTTTTACCGATTTTGATTTGGAATTTTGAAAATTTTGGTTTAGAACATGTTTTGTCGAGTATATATTCTTTGTAGTTGTAACAAAACTCGAATATATTTGTTCTAGAACTCTATTTCATTTAAACATCCAATTTTGATAATCATGAGTTATACAAAAACAAGTTTAGTATTGTGATACACTGAAGCTCGCTCGGTTTTAGATTGCAGGGGCCGAAGTCCGAGGTGCGAGGGGCGGGGGGTGGCCGGGTTCCCAGAATGGGTCCGCGCGGACGGGGCTGCCACGTCTTCGGCGCGGCGAAACACACCTGTGTGTTTGACCCCTGCGGCGATACCAGGAAAGAGCACTTGTCGGGTGACCTGTCGGGGAGGATGACATAACTCCTAAAAGTATGTATGATTGAATAGCCGCAAAATTAGACAATTCATGCTCAGGTCGCAAATGTATATCACATACGTTGGTGGGTTGACATAAATAGCAAAATGGGAAGTATATAATAGCAATTAATGAATGATGAAGATTCAAATGTTAGAATCAAGAAGAAACTCATTCGTACTAAACAACCCTTCGAGAGGCTTCAACCAAACAAATAAGACACTTTGCAAAATTTTCTATCTAAAAGCCCGGTGATACTGCTCCAAATTGACAACTCTATACAAATAAAGCTTTGATTTTCGTCCGACGATACAATTTAACAAGCCAAACGGCTAATGTTATCCTGCTTCTGCAGTCAAATATTGGCAAAACTTATTTCACTAAGTTTACATTTTAAAATGTGACTAAGTGTGCCATAAAAATGATTTTATTACAATCGTTTTCGATAATTCAGAAAGGCAAGTTGCTAATGTTGAAGATATAAATGCATCGACATGACATGTTTTATTTAAAAAATAATAATAACATTTTAAAATGTGACCGAGTGTGGTATAAAAATGATTTCAATACAATCGTTTTCGACAATTCAGAAAGGCAAGTTGCTAATGTTGAAGATATAAATGCATCGACATGACATGTTTTATTTAAAAAATAATAATAACATTTAAAACATGATCAAGTGTGCTATGAAGACGATTTCAGTGTCAATCGTCTTCGATAATGCAGCAAGGCAAGTTACTATTGTTGAAGCTATAAATGCCTCGTAATGGCATGTTTTATTTGAAAATAATAATTAAAATAAAGCAAAATACTCGTAAAATGTCTGAATATGCAAAAAATATAACTATGGATACATACCTTCGGAGATATCCATGGAACTGAAGACGCCATCGTCGAAACGGTTCAATAATTTCAATACGAATACCTTTGCCCACAATCTGATTATGACTGTCGGCTACGACACTTGAGAGTATGTAACCTGAACGAAGAAAGACGACATATACAT
>JASANE010021856.1:0-39377 GCA_030248225.1 Trileptium ribeirensis
TATAGTGGTCTTCTACATCTCCTTCAATTTTAAATTCTCTGTATTTGCATTTTAATGCTTATCTGTATTTTTGCTGACATATAATATTTAACTATACTTATCCATCGAGTTGTTTAATTCTTTCGTGTCTTTTATAAGCCTTATAATTTTTTTGTAATCTGGTACTACTGTATCCATTGTTGCCTTTCCATATATTATCGCCCTCTGTGTATTGTAATTGGTACATCTAAGCAAGTAGTGTTCCACTGTCTCTGTTTCCAATTTGCAGACTGGACATACATTCGTGTCTGACAAACCTATTCTGAATAGGTGCTTGTTTAACAAGCAATGTCCTGTCAAGATTTGTATTAATAACCTGGTTCTTTCTTCATTTGATATGCTTAGGTATCTTGTTAGCTTTTTGTTTACCTGAGGC
The DNA here is from genome assembly GCA_030248225.1 of Trileptium ribeirensis. Taxonomy (NCBI): domain Eukaryota; kingdom Metazoa; phylum Nematoda; class Enoplea; order Enoplida; family Thoracostomopsidae; genus Trileptium; species Trileptium ribeirensis. The sequence goes on from JASANE010021856.1 coordinate 416, forward strand.
AAAAATATCTTTGTGCTTTTGCACGTTAAACAACTATCCCATCTGTTTTTGAATTCTTCATTGCACCAGTTATCTATTTTGTATTTCAGATGTCCATATGAGACTGGTAAAGCTGGTTCCCTCTACACCGATTAAAGCAGTCCGTGCTGCTGGACTAGCTAGTTCGTCTGCCATGTCGTTTCCATAATTCCCACTGTGGCCTTTGATCCATTGCAAGATTACTTCATGATCTCCAATAAGTCGTTTCAGGTCTTCCAATTAAAGCTTGTACCACTTTTGAATTTATCCAGTGATTGCTAATTGCTTTTAGTGCTGATTGACTATCTGAGAAAAACACTATTTTCTTTTGTTTGACTCCTCTACCCCTTAGGAAATTCGTTGCTTCATCTATTGCATTCACTTCTGCTTGAAAAACTGTAGCCAGTCTACCTAGAGATATGTGTCTGTGGGCTTCATTTTCAATGTAAAAGCCTGCGCCTGTGCCTTTATTCATTGTAGATATCATGTCTTGTTTAGATCCATCTGTGTAACATGCTATATCTACATCTTTGTGAGTGTTTCTGTTATTACCTGTTATAGTGAGCCAGTTAATTTTATTGTTAAATTGTTTAACAATCAAGTCAATAGGCATATTTATCATTGGTATTCTTTCTTTGGCAACCTTAGTTATATCTATTGATTCTTTTGGTTCATCTACCCATAAGCCGTAGCTCTTCAGTCTTACATAGTTTAATAGTGCTTCTTTGAAAATTACTATATCTAGTGGTGGTATATTATGTATTACCTCCAGTGCCGCTGTTGGAGTTGACTTCATAGCGCTAGATGCACTGACAAGTATTATTCGTTGTACACTGTTGAGCAGTTTTAATGATTTGTTAATCATTGCTCTATGCCACCATATTACGCAACCATATAACAATTTTGGTTGAATAACAACTTTATATAGCCATAAGATCGTATTTGCCCTTAATCCCCATGTTTTTCCTATCATAGTTCTGAAACACATAAAATGTTTGATAGCTCTATTGCATGTCCATTCTATATGATTTTGCCAGTTTAGTTTATAGTCAATTTGAACTCCTAAGTGTTTTATGCTTTGTACGAGCTGTATTACTTGTCCGGATATTCTGATCTCCGGGAGATCTGGCATCATGTGTCTTCTATGAAAAAGGATCATTTTAGTTTTTTCCGCGTTAACATTCATTCCATTTGCAATACACCATTTAGATACTACTTCCATTGCTTTGTTTGCTCTTTTTCCCACTGTGACTTCTTGTAATCCAGTGCATATTATCGCCACGTCATCTGCGTAAACTTGACAAAAGAAGCCTTTTCCTTGAAGCTGTTCAATTAAGTTGTCTACAACCATAGTCCATATCAGTGGTGACAATATGCCCCCCTGTGGACAACCTCTAGTTGCTTTAATTTGTACTTCTGTTGTCCTCAAACGGGCTAGAATTGTTCTGTTTTCCAATAATTGACTTATCCACTTTGCCATACATGTATTGACATTGAAGCGTTTTAATGCATCTTTAGTAGCTTTGAAGCTTATATTGTCAAAGGCACCTCCTATATCTAGGAAGACTCCTAGTGCTAGGTGTTTCTTATTATTAAAAAATTCTATAAATTTAATCAATCTGTGTAATGTGCTGATTGTCGACTTTCCTGGTTGATATGCGTGTTGGTTTTCATTTAAGGGTTGTCTTTTCAGAACTTCATCTCTTACGTATCTGTCGATTATTCGTTCTAATCCCTTTAATGCGAAGGAACTTAAGCATATTGGTCTGAATGCTTTAACTTCTGCATAATTTGTCTTACCCGGTTTCGGAATGAATATAACATTGCATTTTCTCCATGGAGTTGGTATATATCCTGATTTAAGACTAATTCTGTAGAGATCCTGGTATAATGGAGTCAGTAAGTTTTTACCTTCTTGAAGGTATTTCGGTGATATTCCATCAGGTCCACTGGTTTTGAAAGGCATAAAAGTGTCGAAAGACCATTTTACAATTTCGGATGACACTAACGAGTCTATGAAGTCACTGAAATCTTTACTGCATCGCATTAATCTACCATGAGCTGGTTGTATATCTTCTTTTATGCATTTTGGAAAATGTGAGTCTAATAACACTTCTAATGTTTCTTCATCATTTTTTGTGTAACTTCCGTCTTGTTTTACTAACGTTCCTATTTGAACTCTCTGCTGACTTGTCATTAATCTATGCAATCTTGCGTTTTCTGGAGCATTCTTTATCTTTTGGGTAAATTTCTTCCAAGATGTCGTTTTAGCATCCCTTATTGCATAATTGTACGTATTTCTTATCTCATAATATTTTGTCCAAGTTCGCAAACTTTGTAATCGATAGGCCTTGCGAAGCATTTTCCTGACTTTGCGTCTGAGCATTGTCAGGTTGGTATTCCACCAACTAGTACGTGAGCCCTTTAATGCTTTTGGTACCTGTGATAATTTCGCCGCTTCTGTAATTGCTGTTTCAATTTGAATCACTTGTGTGTCCACGTTTTCCTTATATTTGTCACAGCATTTCTTTATATGTTGTAGCTTACCATATAATAATTCCCTAAACAGTCTGTAATTAACACATTTGGGATTTATTTCTTGTTTTTCTATTTGAATTATATTCATATTTATATCAAAGGTTATGTATCTGTGATCTGAGAGAGATTCTTCATCTGAGACTTGCCAATTTTTTATATTATCCAACGCTAGATTGTTGCTTATTGTTAGATCTATTACTTCTTTTCTAGCCCTGTTCATAAATGTAGGCTTATTGCCTCTGTTTTCCACATTTAGATTCTCAGCTATTAGATATTCAAAAAGGGATTCTCCCCTTTGGTTTGTATTCGTACTACCCCATACCATGTGATGGGAATTTGCATCACATGATATTACTAATTTTATTCTATTGTTTTGACAGTAGTTTACTACATGTTGCATTCCGCTCGTTGGTGGTTGTTCTTGTATGCTAAAAGGCATATATATACTAGCTAAAACTATAAATTGTTTTTCACCTTCTGCGTTGCTTACCAATACTTTGATTACAGCGCAGTCTTCATTTATTAGCTCATTTAACCCCCCATAGTTCCAGTTTCTAGGTACTGCGACACACGCCCGTATCCTAGTATTTGTAGTACTGTAAATCAATTCATGTGATCTGTTTGTAAAGCCTGTTACCTTATTGCCGTATAGATATGGCTCTTGTATCATAGCTATAATATTATTCTGGCCTGTGATCCAGTTATCTAAAGCGGCAGTAGCTGCTTTACAATGCTGTAAATTAATGTGTATTATATTGATTTCTTCTACAGCTACTGTACCCATATTCTGGTTTTAGTGCTGTTTCCCTCTGTTTCTCTTGTGATAATCTTATATATTTCATTATTTCGTGTACATACAAAAACAAAAGTGCACGCATTTTCTGAGCCAGGTACGGTGGCGCGAGACGCAGCCCCCCCCCTAGCTTTCCATCTGAACCAATGGCGCTTACAGCAGCCGGTTTATTCTGAGCGGAGACCACTGAGGGTTTGGTGGCGCTTACAGCAGCCCCCCCCTCAGTGGCCCCCTCCTCTGTGACTTCGGAAGTGGAAGGTTCGGTGGCGCTAAAAGCAGCCCCCCCTCCACTTCCGAAGCCCAGTCTAGCCTAAGATTCTCTGTTGAGCTTGTTAAATGCTCGACCAGGGTACTTTGGCCCTGCCCTGAGCCCTCCTCATCATCGCCATGAGGGTCATTTAAATCATCATTATTATTTTCCATCTGAAAAGCAAATATAAATACAAATTTGTCCACAGGGGCTCTATTTGTTTCCCATAAAGACAAAATTTGACACAATTTCATTCTGCCTGGCTAGGTCTTCAGCCAGGTAAACACTCTTAATCCAAAATATAGAAGTCAACGTTAACCATTTACTTTTACCAAGGTAATCTTTAACAGACTTTTTATATACCAGACATGGAATCCCCTTCTTTTACTCCATGTTTATCTGAAAACTGTCCATTAGCTTATTTTTCGAAGTGCCGGGTTCCTCGAACAATTTTTCAAAAACACGGATTTTTGTAGTTTAACGGGGGTTAATGATATATGGCGAGCAATCGTCAACAGTTATAACTGTGCTACTCAACGGTTTGTACCTTTTAAACCACTTTCGTCGAAACGACGCAAATCACCATGGGCTGACTATCAAACTTTCTGTGCCATTAAAAAGCAACAGAATCTACATCGGAAGTATTTGCGGCAACGTAGTTTGGCATCATGGCAACAGTACCGCAACGCTTGTGATATAGTTATGGAGGAAGTAGGTAGATCAGTATATGAGTATGAGCGTAGAATAGTGAGCAATGTAAAGACAGACGTCAAGTCGTTTTGGTCTTATGCCAATAGTAGAATGAGAACGAAACCTGGAGTTGGGTAGTACAAACAGAAATGGGTAGTCTGACGACGTCAGATGATGAGACTACAAACGAGCTGAACCGTTATTTCTCATCGATATTCACGTCCGAAAACTTCGTAAATTTCCCTTCTATACGTCAGTTTTGTGATACAGTGCCGCCGGAAGTAGTTTTTTCGACAGAAACTGTGCGCAAGGAAATATTGTTATTAAAGCCAGGCACTTCGCCTGGGCCGGATGGGATTTCAAATGAATTTATTGTCAAATTGTTGACCAGCTCTGTGAACCGTTTACTAAATTATTTAGTTTATCGATGAGGAGGGGAGTAGTACCTGATCAGTGGCGCGACACGACGGTAGTCGCTATTCATAAATCTGGTTCGACTTGTAAGCCTGTTAATTATAGACCAGTCAGTGTGACTGCATGTGTGTGTAAATTGATGGAGCGTTTTGTCCGACAGGCCTTGCTTGACCACGCCAAAGTTAATTAGTTTAATAAATCGCAATACGGGTTTATTGGTAGACGCTCTACTGAATTGCAACTGGTAGAATATATTGACTTTTTAGCGACGTGGTTGACTCTGGCGACTGTGTTGATGTGATCTACCTGGATTTCTGTAAAGCTTTTGACAAGATACCTCATTGTCGTCTGCTGTTAAAATTAAAGTCATATGGCATTGGTGGAACGTTGTTAAAATGGTTAGCTGATTATCTGCATCGACGGCGTCAACGCGTTATTGTAAATGGGGAATCATCTGATTACACACGTGTTCTAAGTGGCGTTCCGCAGGGGAGCGTCGTGGGGCCGATCTTGTTTTCGTACTACATCAACGACATTGATTATTGTGTTGGTGGAAAGTTGTTCAAATTCGCAGATGATACCAAGATAGCAAGGCGACTTCACATGACTATGCCGGAGTTAGATGTAAAAGATATGCAGAATGACATTGACGAATTGCGGAAGTGGGCTTTTCGTTGGGATATGGAATTTAATGTATCTAAATTTATCTGCGCTCATTTTGGGTTTTGGAATCCTCGAAATCGATACTCTATTAACGATTTGGCCATACCTGATGATGGTAATGGTATCAACGATCTGGGAGTGCGCATAACAGAAAATCTCAAGTCATCAGTGCACTGTAGGACTGTCGCCACAAAGGCCGAGCGTATTGTGGGTATCATAAAAAGAACTTTCTTGTTCTTGGACCAGAACTCTGTTGTGTTACTTCATAAAGCACTTGTTCGCCCTTTAGTTGAACATGCGTCTTGCGCTTGGAGACCGTACCAAGTGGGTTGACCGGGTGACAGGATGCAACATCGGGTGACCCGTCTGCTTCCAGAATTACGAGTTATCGACTACGATCGGAGAATTAGTATATTGAATTTACAGTCTTTGGAGGCTAGGCGACTCAGGGCGGATCTTCTGCTCACATACAAGATCATCCATGCTATTGTGGACTTTGATTTCGAGCGATTATTCAAATTTGGATTTTATGGTATGCGGGATCATCAGCTGAAGCTTGTTGCGCGAAAGGTCCCAAGGCGCGACATAGGTCGATTTAGCTTTGCCTATAGGGTCATCGGACCATGGAATGCGCTGCCAGAAGAAGCAGTTCTAGCTCCTACGCTCACGGCCCTCAAACGTTGTGTCCGGGATTCAGTCACTCTACGCCAATGAAATGGTTGCTGCTTGCGTTTTCTCGTAATTTCAGCGGAAGATAATGTCGAATCAATCCATGGCAGCCCATGGATTTCTGCCACAACTCACGTCTTGGCAACAAGGATGGGTCGTGGCGACCCAGGTCAGCATAACGCGCATAGTCGTGGAAAACGCTTAAAGAGACAAGTCCATTTCCAAATTTATGTAGAATACGTTAAACCAATAAACAGAATAACGTTTCATTTTCGGTTTACAATATTATTACAATACACAACACCTGAACTACTAAAGTTGCATCATAGATGTCTAAAGCATGCATCATAGATGTCTAAAGCGTGCATCATAGATGTCTAAAGTCCGTCTGCTTACGGATGGAGTATATGGTACCAGCGGGGGGGTACGCCAAGTGGTGTTAATGAAAAAATTTCCTAATTTTTTCAGTTTAAGATAAGTTTTTGTCTTTTAATTTCCCTTATTTTTCACAATTTTCACCCGATTTCTACTAAAATTTTCCGCGCGCCCTCAACACAAGGGGGAGGGTAGATTTGGCTTCAGGTGGTGTCTGACCCTTACGGTGCAAAACCTCTAAAATCTGTCGACACTTATGGCGTATACAGGATTCTTTCAAAATTCATACTGTGCTGGAATGTGTGTTTTTTGAAATTTAGGTGTGTTTTTAATTTGCATATGCTTTTTAATTAATCCTCAAATACCCTAATATATACCCTGTTTTAGCGTTACAGGGAAGGTCAAGAAATGATAATTAACCGGCTGCTAGCAATTTTATATTAATGCATGCATTATATATTTATACAATGGCCCAATCAGTTATATTAAGCACTAATTATTTCACATTTCAAAATTTATAGACTTAGGTTCCTTGTTATAGTATAAGAATTTATACTAGTAACACGTAAACGTGGGTGACGGAGGCATGGTGGTTAACAACGGCGTGAATAGTGCATACAGCTTGTGGAATTTCTAACATTTTTGGTAACAGTTTAAAAGTAACATACTCATTTAAATCGAGTAGCTACACCTCATCTTCGAATTTTCACCATGAAAACAATTTTAAGAAACTGAATTTATTCTGTAAAATAATGTTCGAATTTGACTATGAACGATACGTATAATTTGAACTATTCAAAATGACAAGTGTTATTCTGTTAGTGTTTGAGTAGCAAGCGTTATAGGCTCAAAATGTGACAAACACTATCATCTTTTTACGTAATACCAAAGTTAAAAACTATGAATCCATGCATTAAACAAAAACCCAAGCACGCGTGATAAAACTAGATAATTTTTCACTCATTTTTAAGAGACTTTGCTTAATTTTAAGAGAATTTATAAAGGTAAGTAGATCACTCGTATACAGTCTTTTAGAAAACGTGAAGGTACATGTTATGTCAAAAAATGACCGAGATAGCACGAACGGTTGTCGAGATATGATGAACTTAGTTTTCCCTAAGTCAATTTTAAGAGAATTTGCTTAATTTTTAAGGAAAGAGATTAAATACGTCAATCAGCTATATACAGCTGTTTAGAAAACGTGAAAATACATTTTATGTAAAAAAATTGCCGAAATAGCACGAACGGTTGTCGAGATGCGGTGAAAAAGCTGAAAAAATGGCAAAAATCCCTAAGTTTGAGCAACATTTGCTTAATTTTGAGTACAAAGCAATTTTCGTAGAAAAAAGTGCTCAATGAAAGGGCACTCCGCAAGAGAATATGCAACACGAAGAAAAAAAATTTCTAAAATCGGCCCAGGCGTTCAACCTGCAGACCTGTCTGTGACAAACAAAAAAAAGTCACAGAGAAAATTGAAATTTTGCGTCTAGTATATTGATATATAACTAGTAACACGTAAACGTGGGTGAGGGAGGCATGGTGGTTAACAACGGCGTGAATAGTGCATACAGCTTGTGGAATTTCTAACATTTTTGGTAACAATAATAAGAGGAAGACATGAAAACGTCTAGTTATTTATACGGTAGAATGACAATACATCTATCAAGTTGTACCCATCAATGAAATTTAGTCCAAATCGGCCGAGTCATTCAAAAATTATAACACACTTAATAATTTTTCACTCATTTTTAAGAGACTTTGCTTAATTTTAAGAGAATTTATAAAGGTAAGTAGATCACTCGTATACAGTCTTTTAGAAAACGTGAAGGTACATGTTATGTCAAAAAATGACCGAGATAGCACGAACGGTTGTCGAGATATGATGAACTTAGGTTTCCCTAAGTCAATTTTAAGAGAATTTGCTTAATTTTTAAGGAAAGAGATGAAATACGTCAATCAGCTATATACAGCTGTTTAGAAAACGTGAAAATACATTTTATGTAAAAAAATCGCCGAAATAGCACGAACGGTTGTCGAGATGCGGTGAAAAAGCTGAAAAAATGGCAAAAATCCCTAAGTTTGAGCAACATTTGCTTAATTTTGAGTACAAAGCAATTTTCGTAGAAAAAAGTGCTCACTGAAAGGGCACTCCGCAAGAGAATATGCAACACGAAGAAAAAATAATTTCTAAAATCGGCCCAGGCGTTCAACCTACAGACCTGTCTGTGACAAACAAAAAAAAGTCACAGAGAAAATTGAAATTTTGCGTCTAGTATATTGATATATATAAAGTTAAATGTACGCCTCCGGCTGCGAGGAGCCACCTCCGTCAAAAAGTTAAATGTACGCCTCCGGCTGCGACTCGCCACCTTCGGTGGCTCGTCTTGCCTCCGTCAATAATATGGACAAACTCGTAATTAAGCATAAAAAGTTCGCTGTGTTTTTGCATTTAGAAAAACACAAAAAAACCCATGTTTCCAACCTGCATGACATCAGCTAAACGATTTTTGTTAAAGCCTCTTCTGCTTGCATACTGTGCTCTCCAAGTTATGGTAAAGGAGTTTTGGTGTTTTTCGGTATATACCAAATAGTTCCTCTGCCCCTGGCAATATCTTGCGCTCTCTGGATTTTATGTTCCTTTGTAAAATTCAGCGCTCTTTTAGTTGAACGCCTTCTGGCAAATTGCTTTACTTCTCTCCAATAAAAAGCACTCGCAGTTTACACAAAAAAATTGACAACATTTTCCCAGAATCCCATTCTGAAGATAAAAATTCGATTAAATCACATAAAAATTAGTTTAACAATAAACCTTTACAAAATAGAGACGTTCTTGCGGTGCGTTTGAGATCATTTATTTAATAATTTTGAGCTTTTAGTTTAAAACACTGAATTTTGAATATTTCGATTTCGAAGCCGCCCGCCCTATTGTTGCACTTGTGGGATGCCCCTAGCAAACTCCGGTATCCCCAAGTTCCATTCCAGGCATCCAAGATTCATGGCGTCTGCCAAATTTCTTTTCGAATAGAGCCACGATTGCTTGAAATAAACATAAAGCAGCAGCTTACCGAAACATCTCACCCTGGCTTTCCCACGGAGAAGGGAAGGGAGCAGGTATTTCGACCTCCTCCAAGTGCTCCCAGTTCAGCACCGTCAGCCGTTTTTTGGTTTCCCCAGTTCAGCTCCCCCGTATTTTTCTACGCGAGTAAAAAAACAGACCAATTTGTCTGAGAAGCAAAAAATATTTTAGTTTTTCGAAACTCAAAAAATAACTAAATGTTTGCCCTGCGGGGCTGAAACACTATAATTGCCGTCAATCGATAGGGTTTCACTATATAGTGTGCATTAACATTGTATATTTACAGTATGTACATTTACTGTGTATTGGCTATTTATGGGGTATTTTCGCGTTTTTCAGACCACAAGTTCGACTTTGGGAGGAACCGAATTTTTCTACCCAGGTGCCTCTATGTAATTCGAACTGGGTTTGGGAAAGCCAGTAAACAATACAAATTATTCTAACCATATGCTAACAAATGCAAATATTATAGCAACAGCAGCTAACAACAGCTAAAGTTAGGCCGACTTGGGCCAGAAATAAAAATATTCGTTGCGCTCAGTAACCTCACTTTGCAGGTATACACTACTGAGCTGTAACTACGAACCTGAGCATTACGGACAACGTCAAGCAGAGTTTCGTTAACGAGATCGCGGTTTTTGTCTAAAAAACCTTCCACAGAATAGATAACGTCACTCGCAAAGTGAACTATAATAAAAGTCGATCTTCCAGCGATTTTCGGGGCGATATAATGACGTGCTGGTCCTGTAGTGTCGGCTCCAAAATGAAATGTCAACTTGTCTAGGAATGTTTGTTGAGTGGCACGTGGAAACTAAAACAATGTCAATGCTAAAGCTTCATGTGCTACAAAATAAGATGGAGCTAGAAATCCCATTATTGTTCAAAATTAGCTTACCTGCAACTATTCGTGTCGGATATCTCCCCCCACCCCCACAGGGTCAAATATATCTAAAACACTGACTTGCGGACACCAAGTTGTAACAGTTCCTTCAACTTATCCAGTGGCCTTACAATAGTAGTTGCATTTTATCGTGTTGCCTTGTTTTTACAACATGTATATATAACCATGTTTGTTAGATACAGTTATGCTTAACTGATGAAGATTACATGCATTCCCTCGTCATGATTTCAATGTGAATGTTTCTTGCGCTAGCATAAAGACATTGCGATCCCGCAAAGTCCTTAGATTTAATGCGCCTTCCGTCAGCAAATAATTTACACACTGGCACTGAAGTTAATCAGTGAAAATTAAACAGAGAGTGAAAGCATACCATGTTTCTTTAAATGTTGGAACATACCATAAATGGTAATCAGCGATGATTAATGTGCAATAATGAAGTGTACAGAATTGGCCAACGATAATATATACACTCAAGATCATAAATCTAGCATTATTATACTGTGTAAAAAGATCATTTTACTAATATCTCGCAAGCGAGCGTGTTACGGAAAGAATATGGTTTCATCAAGTGGTCATTTTGTGTAATCAGCTTGTAACAGGCTTTGTGCTCGATTGAACCCATTGAAAATCCTAAAACCTAATCTTGTCGACCCGAAACTCATCATAAACTACTGAAAACTAACGAAGTATTTGTTCCATTCTTTAGATAACAGACCATCGTATCGAGCGTACAGAAAACCTACAGGTACCGTTACGATCACAATTAAGTGCACGTTTAATCGAACGCCGCTAAATCGAAAAATATCGGAATCGATCGATCCTTGATTAAACCAAATTCGTTAAATTGAACGCAAACTAACATTTTTATTAAATTATATTTTTTATTTTAACCTGATCAAACGTGGTTAAATTAATCGCAAAACGACCAATCCTCGTTTTTACAAAAACAAACAAAATCGAACGAACTTTGTTTGATTTTTGAGCACTTAATTCTGATTGTAACTGTAAAACATTCTTCATACCCTGGGCATATTAGCCACGGTACTGTAGACATACTATATTCTGACAATCGGGTTCGTTGGCCCTAAACATATTGAAAACATCTGAAAAGGCATGAAATATTCGGGCTGGACAGTAGATAATCAAACCATTGTATTCACGTACCAAAAACGTATAGACAAACTATGCTTGATGCTCTGCACGCTACAAATTACAAAATCACTAAAGATAAACTATATTATGGCAATCGAGTTCATTGACCCTAACCCATTGAAAACACGTGAAAACCATGAGGTTTTCGTGATGGACTCTAAATAAACAAACCATCGTGTTAAGCGTACCGAATAACCTATATAAACCATTCTTGCATGAAATATGCAAACTTGTATTACATGTTGTAGTATGTTATGTGTTATGTTGTACTATGTAACATGCAAGCTGTTTATGTATTAAATGCAAACCTACATGCAATACATAAACAAAATGAAAACACACTACGTTTTGGAAATCAGATTCGTCGACCGTAATACTCTTGAAACCCCATAGGTAGCAAATCCATCGTATTAGCGTGCTTGATACCAAAGTAGACAGTCTTTGCATGGTAAAACACGCAATTATAACATACCGAAATTTGAAAAATCGATATTTCTGGCAAAGGGTCGACGAACCATATTCAGGCCAACAGCGGCCCAGCAAGTGGTCGCACAAACAAAGCGGTAGTCAGCAAACTTGTAGATCTCAATTAGCTGATTACATTTTTCGATGAAGATTTTTTCTTGTGTCGTGAGATATAAGCTGCCAGAGGCTGGTACCCATATGGCCAGATTTGGCAAAGAACACTTAAAAACTTTTTTTTTCATTTTGACCCCGAAGATGGGGTCAAGCGTCCTCATTCAACTAAAGGGCACATACTCATGACTTTTGCTATCGATTAAAAATTTGTCGAAATCGATCCACCCTAAAATGAATTATGCGTGACAGAAACAGATAAAAAGAAATTTTCACAATCTTTCCCCCTAGCGACCTCAGTGGAAAAATCCCAATCCTTTCGCCTGCTCAGTTTTATCAAGCTTTGTGAATAATTATTCGGCTCCAAATGTGCAAGGGATTTGCAGATAATGAGCAAGTAAGTAAATATTATGCATACATAATTACATGCTGGTGATGCACTACATATTGATCTATCCACAGTGCGGAATGGGAGAACAAAACCTACTTTCCAAACCATCATGTTCGTCCAATCTCCATTAATCCGTGCCCCGTGTTCAACTAAATCCATGAATTACTAAAACGTTTCTAAATTTATGCTTACAGCAAGCTAAATATTTTTAATCATTAACTGAACTGAAACAAACGAAGCGAAGAATTCTCACTGGTTAGAATGATAAATTTTTACAGTGTCAGTTTCTGAGTTTTTTTGGGGCGCGACAGGCGCAACTCAATTTTGGCTGGGCGTATTGACTCAAGCGATAATAACTCATATAAAAAAACTTGTAAACACCATTTGTGCCCTCTAGTTAGGCATGAAGCCCGATTTCAACATCTTCCCCTCGAAAAAAACGGCCCAAAGAAGCTCGGGTTACATCTCGAAAGGGCACAAAAAATCACGTTACTTATTGTAACTTGATCAGAGTCAAAATAAGGCCATTTGGTAGAGCAAATATATCTCTATAAAACTATACATAATGCTTTGCTACGAACTTCAATTAGAATGCAGGATTTGCTTCAAAAGGATGTTCTAATATAGGACCATGAGACCCAAAATACACGAAAGTGGTAATCTCTCTTTAACCGCTGCAGCGATAAAGTGTTTTTGGTCCCATGTTGTAGATGTCCCATCCATCCCCTATGTAACATCAATCACCGTGAACATTGCAAGCGCAAAAACCTTTAATCTTCTTAACTATTCCAGCAACGTGGCTGATATTGGGTTGCTCATTTTGTAATTTAATGCGCAATATTATAGCAATGCATATCTCTCTAAATTAAATATTCAACACTTAGAATTTACCACACTAGTCTGGGCCCTCCATTCGCTGAAAATTTTGCCAGGGGGATGAACCAGGGGTGCCCGATTTTGCCAAGAGAAAACGGTTAAAAATCGTGTCAGAAACATTGTCAAAACGCTTTTGATACAGAAAAAGCGATTTTGAAACAAATTTTGACAAAATTTGCGACATTTTTTGCTTCAGAACGAAATTTTATGTACTTTGAACCGATTGGAAACAAAAAAAATATTCCAGAGGCGGCGAACCGGGGGAGTCCAAAATTTTGCCAGTGGGCACCTGTTCTGAACCAGGGGAACCGAAAAATGCCAGGGGCCCCCCATGCCTCCCAATTTGGAGAACCCAGCTAGTTAGTTATTAAATTAAGACAAGCTACCAGGTACTTACTATTTCTAACGCTAAAACGCTGTTTTATTTTCCTTAAAATAAATTGTACGACTGTTAAAAATACTTGAAAATAAGGGAAATTTTTAGCATATAAAGCAAAATTATGTACCCCTACTTTGAAATTTCTCACGTAGAATGAGTTTGGAGAGCGAAAACTTTTTGCAAAGCGGTGGACAGATCAGACTTCAGTAGAAACCATCATTTATGCATAAAGTGTAATAACAGATATATTAATTACTGCATTTTATTCGACGAGCCTTGATTGGCCTGTCCACAGCCCTCCGAAAAGTGGGGGACTACGGGGGACCCCATGTTCATTCTCGAGGAAAATTTCAAAGTAGTCGAAAAATTTTGCTTAAAAATACTAATATTTTCTAGTGTTGTACCGAAGCAAGAATTCTACCGGGGCTAAGGTTGCCCCGGCCGGGCCGGGACCGGTGCTGGTCGAAAAGTACCATGTGTTCGAGTTTCCAGCGCATATAGAGCATATATATATACTACATATATACATACATGCCGACTGGGGGGTAGGAGGGAGTAAAATCCCCCTGGCAATCCGGATCTTCCTCGGAGTGAAGTGAAATCATACGCGAAAATTTGACGCCGGCGACCAAAAAAGATCCTCACTACCGTTACGACCCTCCTCCCCACAAAAATTTCGACGGCTACCGGGGGTTACGCATCGCGAGTGGGGGGGGCGAAGAGGATCTACCCACTGGTGCATATGCATCGTCGGCATGTATGCAAATATACCAATAACCCAATCATTGTTTAATTATTATTTTTCAACATTATTACGTAAAAAAAATTGAACGATTTGCCATATTGTATCTTGCATTAAACCAATTTCACAGATAAAGTTCACAGTTTCAGGAAAACGACGTGGAATTTGTACTGTCATAGTTAATAGCAAGCTTTATACCTTCAGCTAAAGCTCCGCCCAGTTAATCTGTTGTACTAATTCGGTATCAAAAATATTTTTCCTGAAACAGTTTAGTCCCGGTCCCGGGACCTAAATTTTTACCGGGGCTTCAACGTTGGCTAAATTTGTTGCCGCCGGTACTTCCCTAATATTTTCATATTTTCAAGTAATTTCATTGCGGCGCATGTATTTTCAAGCTATAAAACGCCGTTTTAGCATTAGAAATAGTGGTAATGCTTAAAAAATTTTGCATCAAAAACATAAATTTTGAGACACAAAAATTTTGGATTTATATAGTTGAACATGGGCGTTTCAGCCGACTGAAGGCAATACGTTACCTATACTGCGATTACATCTATTATGTAGCTAATACAGATGAAACAATTCGAATTAGCCATGTTAACAGATGCGATGGATGCTACTGTACTCTGCATTTAAAAATAACAATAAAAATTATAAACATGTCTTATCTTCATAATAATTTGTTTCTAAATACAGTCACAGTGAAGAAATACGTGCATTACAAGTTTGTGGGGCAAAATTCCTCACAATGTGTTTCAAGTAGCAGCTTCTAGTAAAGGTTTTATGTGACCCTCCTTTTCTTAGACGCATCGAGGAAATCTTTTTTTTCTACTCCATATAGATTGATTTCAAAAATTCAATATTAAAACTAGCTCCCACATTTTGGCTATATCGAAAACGTCTATACTGCTTTGTCAATCTGATAGGAACACGTTGTTGACTGAACTGTAACATAGACATTCTGCACTTAGAAATATAAAGAAGCTAATACACAAATACACTCACCTTACACTCTTCATCCAACAAGTCCAAAATTCCTAATTTCGCCTCGATTAGATCGATGCACGGCTGATTATCATAGAAATCAATAAAAGACCAGTCAATTTCTTCTCGTATATATTCATCTTGTTCCAGCTTAAACACGTGTTGATTGAACTGTTGCTGTAGTTTTTCGTTTGCATAGTTGATGCAGAATTGTTCATAGCTGTTGATGTCAAAAGTTTCAAATCCATAGATATCAAGAACACCGATGAAATTTTTAGCTGCTTGAATTGACTTCAACGACTGGTTGACACGTTCAACAATCCATGAAAATAGACATGAGTAAATGCGTTTCGAAAGTGCATCGCGATTTGAGAATGCCTATAAATATTAGAAATAAAGAAGTTTGCTAAAATTGACTAGACGAGTCATTTCACGAAATCATGTCATTTAGTCGGGTGGGGGCTTCTACATCGGCACTTTTTGGCCTATAGCACCAGTCTTTTGGAAGAAAATTTAATGTCGCACATGTCCCACACTTTAAAAACACATGTCCCACTATATCGTCAGCACGTGATGCATATGTGTGTTTTTCATTTCCCTGTGATCCTTTGGTATTTGCTAATTTTTCCGGAAAAACTTGGGAGTAAGCATCGACACTGAAGCTGACGTCAAGCTTCCGAAAATTTTTTGTGACATGTAGCCCCCCGACCAAGGTCAAATCTGGCAGCTTGCATACGCTGGTAAATACGTCAAAGTGCACTAGCGCCAAAAATGCTATATATAACGGTAATCATAATCAGTACAGGTGTTATTAAAAAAAGAATATCACCATGTGTCCATGTTTTGTTTGATTATGAGGTGTACGGTCATAAAGTGCCAAAAATGGGGTATGCAAAATGTAGCCCCCCAACCTGTCGAAAATTAAATTAAAAAAAGCCATTTAGCATACAGTCTTACAATAGGCCGGATAGAAACATAGTAACGCCCCACTAGAATCGACCCATGTATTAAAAAATTTTAATGAAAATGTAGCCCCCCGACCAGTAGCCCCCGGCTCCTGACCGCATGTATAGTAAACGAAACCGAAGGTAGCAAGAATCATATATTAGTATATCAGTTTATCATCATTGCACCATGATATAGGGCCGTGCGGTTAACTGGGTAACTAGAGAACCATTCTGCCTGCCCGCACATCTACTGCGCGCATTGTCCTTGGTATCATCACCAAAAACGTATGCTAATCATAGATCAATCGTGTTTGTTGCTCGTTAAGCGTCTTAAGCCATATCTAGAATATTTAGAAGTAGCTAAACTTTCACGCAATGTATGTTGTAGGAAGGTGTAGCCCGCCTACGACCTGATGTGAGCCCCCGACCTGAAGTGTAAGCCCCACCCGACTAACACATATCGGGGTGCCAATTATTTTTACAAGGACTAAGGATCTGCCTGAAATTTTTTGTCGGACATCCCCTTCTCATGGTTGGTTTGTGAGCATAAAATGGTATTTGTAGATGCTGTCTCCGTTGCGCTAGAAAAACTTCTGCGACATGGTTGTTCTAAATAGGTCGATTTTTAACCATAAAAGGGCCCTATCTGCACTAATTTTAGGTCGCAAGTCCTCCAAGTGGCTTGACCATGACCCTTTTGGTCGACTTGCATACAAACAGACCATGTTTCAGATGTCAATGCGTTACCCTACGGAATAATGACTTATTTCGGATTAAAATTTGACCCCCAAGGGTACCCTTTGCGACCCCTGTAGCAGGTTTCAGGTAGCTCTTTTTGAATGGAGACATTGATATTCGAAAAATTCAGGGTTTTTTTATGTCGGAAGGGTTTAAACGCTGAACATACGGAAACGTTTCATTGTGGCCTCAAAAATGGTGTTTCAAACGTAAATGGTTTCGTGAAATGACCCAGCCATCAAATGGCAGCCATTATTACTACGAAGCCATTACAAAACGTAGTCAATACCTTAAGCTCTGGGGTTCTGGCGGGCCTCTGGCAATAACAGGGTTCACGGGGTCAAGTGTGATCGCGGGTTCGGGGGATAGAGACATATATTTTATATATTATATAACTAGTAACTCGCAAGCGAGGATGAAACGGAGCGAACGTGGTTTCATCATGTGGTAATTTAGTGAAAACACCACGTAACAGGCTTTGTGTTTAATGTATACTACACTAAAACCTCTCTAACTCTGAACACACTGAAAACTCTGAAAACGGCCCTAAAACCATTGAAAACGACTGAAAGCGCAAGAAGTATTCGTGTTAGTCTTAAAAAACTGAATCACCGTATTAAGACATACTATACTGACTGAAATCCATTGAAAACATCTGAAAAGGCATGAAATATTTCTTGTCGGACACTAGACAACCAAACAGTAGTATTCAGCGTACCGAAAAGCCTACACACCATCCTTGATGCCATGCATGCAATAGTAATCAAACAAATAAACTCATATTTTGGAAGTCGTGTTCATATATCGTAAAATCTTTGAAACCCCATGAAAAGTATAATATAATCAAGTTGGACCCTAGATATCAAAAGATATTCAACGTGCTTGATAACCAAATTGACACTCGTTGTGAGGTAAAGACAGGTAACATGCCGAAATTTGGAAAATTTACAATTTCTGGCAAAGGGTGGACGGGCCATATTCGAGCCCAGGGAGTGGTTTCACAAAAAAGTCCTGTTTAGTTAGCAAAGTTGTAAATTTGGATGAATTGATTCAGGGTTGTCTAGGTTTTTTGATGCGAAGCCTCTGGTGCGATATATGATATGCGAAAGTCTGGTACGCGATTGGCAAAGTTTGGCAAAGAACCCTTAACCATCTGTTCAACTAATGGGCAATTCGCCATCGCTTTTGCTATCACATAAAAAAATTTATCGAAATCCATCCACCCAAAAATGAGTTATGCGCGACAAAAACTACCAAAAAACAAATTATCACAATTTTCCTGATACCGCAATGAGTGGACATTCCGCTTGCTTCGCTCGTTTCGCTTCTATTATGTGTGTTTTTACATATGTGTCGTTTTATATACATGTCTGCGTCAATGTTACTGCATACCACGACTGATATGGGCAAAAAAACCTGAATTCACCAAAACTGACCTCGCGGCAGTTGGAGACAAAAATTTTTCGAGGTCAAAATCAAAAATTTAAGGGGTCAAAATTCCGTTGGAGAGGTAGTCTAACAGGGGTCAGATATGAGGAGTAAGCCCCCTTCTCTCTTTAGGGGAACCCCGGAAACCAACAGCCTTGCTTTGCCATGTTGTCTTGAATGAATTGGGTCCAACTGTATCATAACATCTTTACAGTCACCTTATAAGTTGGTCACAAATATTTACCTTAATACTTTAATAAATAAATTGGCTTAGATTCAACGCCTCCGTGAAGAAAAAATAATTTTATCTTATAGCCGGCTTAATTGGATATTGTAACGACAAGATACATAGTTCAACAAAAATTATTACATTCCGTACGCCGCTGTAAAGTAATACTAAAAATACATGCTCATAGGGGAGGGGACATGGTGATATTATTCATCCCAACAGGTGCCCACTTACTCCTGCTCCCGTACCCGCTAAAGTGGGCGCAGTCCCTCCCCTCTAGAAAGTCGGATAAACATACAATTGGCACTAGGTTACAATCCGGGTTATTATGCCGAAGCATTGTGTGTAGGCTGGCCATGATGATTGCCCTTTACACCACCCATCATTTTATCCGCCTAAACTAAAGTCTAGTACCTGTTTAACGCATAATTACTGCGAAGCAATTGTGGCTGAGTCCCTTGCCCAAGGAGATTAGCGCGACCACTGGATTCGAACTCCTGACTTACGATTATGAAGCAGGCGCTCTAACCACTCAGGCCACGCGGCCACTAAATAACCTCTAACGGCCCCTCTAACGACCGGATAATTTCCGTAAGGAAAGCCGAATCCCCCGCTAACACCATGGGGCCCTTCAACCTTGAGCGTGTAAAATTTAGCTTAGCACATGCCAGTTTCTCAAAATACGTTGTTGACTAAGCCGTAAATAAAGTATTATCAATACTACAATTTTAATCAATGCTGTGGTGACTCTGATCTTATTATAATTTAGTACAAACGAATAGAAATAACAGCAAATCACTCGCGAACAGCAATTTATCAGCTGTTAATTTTTTTTCGAATTGTTCACAAATGATTCGCCAAAAAATTTTATTTGCTTTTATTTCTGTCCGTAACTGTATATTTTATAACAGGTCGTGCTATATGGTGGAATAATTTTACAAATTTGTAAGAAATTGTAGCTGTTGACACTCATACCTTGCAAAATTGAGTTAAATTTTAGCTGTTAGTTGTATTAGCAACCTGTACATACCTATAATGAAAATGTTACATGAGTATCATTTTATTGTGTAAAATGCATCGTGCTCGCCAGAACTATTTGTCGAGCTTAAGCGAACGAACATCGCACAAATTTACCTATCCAAGAATAAGGCTCGAACAACAATTTCGAACATGTCTGAAACAGCAACTTTTGAAAAAGCATGCTTAGAATTTCGAAAAATCTCAAGCAAATTCGAAATTATAATTTTTCGAACAAAGATCGATCGACCGTCAGGCTAATTATTGAATGAACAACATTCATTTCTGACAAGTACTGCATATATCACCACATTAATTTTAAATGCTGGACAAACGCGACCAATAATCTGATAAATAATTTTTAAACATTTTAGATTAGAATTTTGCGATTATTAAAGTAGAGTTTATCAATGTCGATTGTTTTTCATACGATAAAAACAAAAATGACAAAGTGCTGTTTTCTTCAACACCGAAAGGTATTGTAATATTTTTCAGTTAACATTCATGCTGCCACGCTCAAAGCTCGAAAAATAGACATACCACTAAAACAAAAGTAGTACCATAGCAAAATTGCTGTCTCTTGCAGAGAAAATGGTGAGTTGTCACGGTTTTTGAGTCAAAATCATAGTTTCCAAATCGTGCCTGTTTTGTAAAATTCCTGGGCATGAACCATTGGATCAGCGCAAACACATCTTGCCAGAAATAAGCGCTGTTCGTTCGATGTTCTCTCAAAGTTTGTTTGATGTAAATTTCAGGTCTTTTGTCTGTCTTTGTCAAGAAAGTAGCATTATTCTATTACATTATTATCCTTTCAGTTAAAGGCTGAAAATTAGGAATTAATTGAAGCAACGTTAATGTTCAATACCTTTTTAAACTATGCTGAGGCTATTTGTATGGAGGAAGTGTGGCGCGAAGTGGCTAATCATTATTAAATCCGCGTCACTCCTGACAAACCTCCACCCAACCACAACAATTTTCAAGCTTGACCACCTCAGTTTACGTTTTTCCCCTTTCGACAATTTTGCCAAATTTTTGCTAAAATTTTCGACGGGGGCCAGAGGGCCACAGAGCATACAAGCTCATAGGGGCAGGATCGTTACCTTCGTTAGGCGTTTAATCCCTTCTACGCGAAGTACCGACCACCACCACTGACAGGTGGTCCGGCCCCCCTTCTCCGCGCATCTAAGGCGTCACTAACATCGGCGCCGTAAAATTTCGCGAAAATTGTCAAGAATGGGGAAAATAGGCACAAACTAGCATAAACTGGGAACATGTTAGCAAAAACTGTGGGAAATTAGCCAAACAGCGAAAATTAGGGTAATTTATCTACTTTAAAATTTAAACATTCCAATCCCCCGCGGGCCGGCAGACTTTCCTGATATGCCGAAAGCCGAGCACAGTTTTCCCCAAGCGCAGCACCGGCTGACCCCACAAGCCCAAACCTTGAGCATGTGATGGCGACAGAGAGTGTAGATAGTCATAAGAGGATCTGACTTTACACTTATGAGTATCTATGATATTTGCAAAAGTAATGCGCTTGACGCCTAGTTACAGCCTTCCTCGTTACTACGGGTCGAAGCTGATTCCTAGATCTATGATCCGCAGTCTCAAAAGCCTAAAAAATCGCGGCTATCTTCTGGCTGACTAACCAAAAACCTATTTTGCCTGTATACAAAAAATTTATTAGAGCATTGGAAGGTTTTATGATATTGTTTGTCCAAGATAAACTCCTGAGTTATCTTCGAAAATAATTGAAAACATACAATTTAATGTAGCTAACCTGTTCAGCGGATAAAGGCTTATCGATTGTCCCCGAAGGCGTTGTAATCGCCCTATATAACAACCACTTAGCCATTGCTTGCGGATCAATTTCCCACAGTTGGCAAACATTCGAAAGCGAAGACGTCGTGCTTTCCTTAAATAAACTTAATTAAATTGCTTTCCATAAATAAATTATAGCTGATTTTTAACATTTACAATAGTTCGACGGTGATATGAGCGTAACCTCCAGTACTAAAACGATCTTATATTCAAACAAAAAATGTTAAATATTACAACGAGAATAAAAGATAGTTCAAACAATGATTTACAAAATCGATGGATTTTTACAGTTCTATACACGTGAGAATCATTAAGATGCATCACATCGATCAAACTTGTACTCCAAAATGCGTTCCCTTCATGAAATTTTGAATAATGAGGTATACAGGCATCTATCAAATCCAAACGGTCCGATAAAAAACTGGTGCAGCTAGAATGATGTACTGATCAATTTCGAAGCAATAACCAATGCAGCACTCGACAGAAATCACGGATCGCTCGCTGTTCCAAGTTATAAAAAACCGCTCACTCCCTCAAAAAGTCATAGTCATTTTTTGCACGTACTGCACAAACCAGCAAGGCACCGTTAATTTTCTACTGAGTTGGAAACCAACTTTAAAACAGGGAGATTGTCTTGACTGTCTCTACAGACAGCCTTGACCCAAAAATAAAAGGATTTTGTCATTGCTCAAGAAAAAGCTGCGCCTGCGCAGAACTCTTCTGACATTTCAATTTCTACAGTTAACACGTGCTGTCTTACAGCGACGTTGGCCATTAGACCGCTTACCCGCAGGCTTAATTGACAGCAGTTCACTATAACAAGACTGCATCGTGAAAATTTTGTAGAAGAGTATGACAGTTTGTGATACTCATTTACTTTCCTCGCCCGATCATGTCGTTTTTAGGTCTACCCCTACTCTTTCCACGGATTTCAATAGTACTCCCAAGGATATCAGAGGTAACTTTTGCATGGCACGCTCAACAAAACAAACCCCCGGGGGAATGGTAGCCGAAGCCTCCATAAAACCTAAAGCTTGTCTCGATATCTCAAACAAAAATTGGTAGGGTTTCCAGAAACCCCTGGGGAATACCTCTCTGCAATCCTTGAGGGGCGTACGCCGAAATATAACCACATCATCAGATATGGAAAAATACGTGTGTAAGTGAGAGTCGTACAATTCGACAAAGTTTCTTAACTAATGATTATAAATATATATCATTGATTGTGTGATCGCCAAGATGGTGAAATGTGAGTGTTGAATATGTGATTTAGAGAGACGTACATAGCTTGCGTTGCTTTACTCGTTGATGATATACACCCGCTCATGGTGTATTTAGGGCCTTAACAATACGCATTTACATAAGGATGAATTGCTCTACAAATTGAGATCAAAAACACACACATAGCTTTACCGATTTCGGGGGTATTGCCATTTCGTGTATTGTGCGCCTAAAAACCCTTTTAACCTAACCCTGCAGCGTAAAATATTGAAAACAGCAGCACAAAGTGAGACCAACAATCCTCATATAGCTCGCATGGGTCGAGCAGGAGATATTGTCACTTTCGTATATTTTAGGTCTCGGAGCCCTTTTAAAAGTCAATTTGGACCATAATCCTGGATACAAGGGTTATATTATGCAAACGCTTTATATACAGTTTTATAAACCGTTAAATTGCCCTACAAAATGAACCCGATTTGGCCGAAATATCTATACCGCAGGGAATAACCGGAACCGAAATTTGCCGGAACCGGAACCGTCCATTTAAACCGGATCCGGAACTTGGTCTTTGTAATTTATATTTAGTTAAACAGATGATGGAAGAAATCAAGGTATAGTGGTTTTAAAATGCATTAAAAATAACGTTTACATTAAACTTAATGTATTGCTATGGTATTATTGCCTTTCTGAAACTTTAAAGAGACTGAGGAAGCTAATAATGTTTATTTATCGATCAAATATGTCGATTTTTGGACACCCAGAGCAAAAAATGCCTTCACTATACACCATTGCGTATACTGCGTGAAATCGAATATGCTTACAAAGCTTGGAGCGTAGAATACACACTTCCGCTCTGTCTCCAGTCGCCTTCCTTTACTACACATACGTTTGTTACATGTTCTTCTGTAGGAAACTTGAAATTATTGGTTTATATGATTCTAAGAGAAAATAATAGATGGAAGGTAATTTTCTGATCAGGTACACTGTTTAGGCTAGCGTTGGACAAACAGTTCCCGTAAGTTAGATGATAATGATGATAACTGTCTAATCAGAATGCAAAATAATAGATACTCATTTTCTTAATATTTTTAAATATTTTATAATAGGATGGAATTAATTATGAAACTACAAATAGATTCGGGTTAGCATTTCTGTGAATTTTAGATATCGTCTAATTGAAACGTATGAATATACTCGATGTAGACAGTGGCAGAAGCAACCACCGCTTCAGTGTAACAAAACTCTGCAGGCACAGGAAATTCTTATGAAGCTCATGTTACTGACGTTCAAATGGCAGAGATGTATGCTCTTTCTTTTGTTGTCTTTTGGAAGCACCTATTGCATATACACACAACAGAATATGAAGCAATAACGAAACTCACAAAGAAGCTCTCAAACGAATCCGAGATTTGCTTGCTAACTACTACAATACTGCTATATCTAACGTCTCAGAATGAAATAACTACAGCAGCACATTGTATTTTATATAGTCCTATAAGGGATGTGGTCGTTTGTACATTGAGCGTACATAGAACTTACTATACAATGATATATCAAACTGATTAGTTCTGTTATCGACGTTCTTAGAAAAGGCTCTGGCTACAGTCTTAGAAAAGGTTTTCAACATAACGTACAGTGCCAACAGTGCTTTTGTGTTGTAACGCCAATGGGCAATCACTGAACCCGCTAATCTTTTTCGCGAAAAAATTTGCAAACTTCATGGAGGGGTTGTTTCGAATCATTTAAAACAAACATAATGTGCCGAAACAGAGGACATCCAAGGAAAGATTTCGAAAATGGACCTACGGTAAACGGTCGCAGGGACCTATTATGCTGGTGCTGTGTGGTTATAAGGGCCATATGTACAACTGCTACTATCCGCTATACTTACTCCAATCGCTTCACAACGGGCTGCTCGGTGGCCTAAAACAGACAGCTGTTATTATCACCCGGCTGTTTTTTACCCTTCACGTTGGGTAATGAAAACCAATTTTTATTGCTTGCTGATCCAGAGCCACTATGTACGGGCAAACTATATATGTAACTAGAGGCCACAGTGTGACTATATTTCTATATTACCCAGCCCTCCAACGATCCCAATAAATTGGTGCGAAACAAAAATTTTTGAAAGTTGTTTTTTACCCGATCTGACTATATTGTTTTAACCCAATTTTCAGGTACAAGCATTGTTAATTCTGCAACTTTACAATCGATACGCAGGGTTTGTCAGCAATAATAAGATAACACATCAAATCATACATCAAAAGTACATGCATCTTCTCCAGCCGGCACGAAGCCAATATTACCAAGATGCAATATTCCAGCTAATATAGTCCATACGAAGTACCGTTCTTCTGGCAAAAATCCTGAAAAACGACAAACCTACCGTTACGATAAACATTCGGTGCCCAAAATTATATAACTGGTTACTATTCATTAAAGTTTCATTTCAATAAAAATATAATATACAACACTAGCCATAACTATCTGCTGCTCGCTGATGATTCGGTCATTGATCGCTCGCAGTTTTCTCGGGAAAAAGACAAAATTTGACATTCAAATTTTATAAATATAGCTCACTCGTGCGGCTATAGTCAATCTGTAGCGAGAACTGTATATATACCTCTTTCATCAAACGATAAATTTAATATAGCCCTCAGGACCACCTGATTGAAACTTCGTTGGTTCAGCAAATCACAAACACGGAATTGCAATATAAAACAACACAATAGTCCTAGAGCTACATATAGAGATACAGTTAGCAAGCACGTAGCACGTTATATACTATATTATCATTAACATGCAATTAACGTAAGTATTTATACCAGATATAAATCGGGTTCTGGTGTCTGCAAATAAGTGGTAGGGAACTTATCGTCATCTTGAGTTCATATCTCCCTAGTAAATTTTAGCCCCCCCCCACACAATGTATGAGCCCAGGTACTTTCCTACGCGACTGAAAATTAACGAAATTTGCTAGCAAACTAAAAAGACGCAAATAAGTTATACAGCTAGAAATTTAGAAATTTCTTGTTTTACTATTCGAGGCCAAAAATCGCTATTCTCCTCTTTTTAGGAATGTACAACTGCAGTCAGTCGTTAAATTATATATTTTTGACGTGTTCTGACAGTTACTGTACTTCTCACCACAGTTCAACTGGACGGACTTCCAACATGGGCTCGGGAATTGATGGCCAGCCCATTTCAACCCACCCTGCCTTCCTCCGGGCATAATCTTAGTAGTTGAAAAAGTCTGAGATAAACCAGGTTAGCGCGTCAATTCATTTAAACAGCAGCTTGAAAACGGTGTACTGTTTTCCGAAAAATTGAAAGAGATTCAAGATACATGAAAGCAGTTAATATGCCGCGTATTTGAAAGCACGCAAGCGTTGCACAATCGTGTTCACTGTATTTTTTGAAAACAGGTTTTGTGTTGACATTGATGTTGATGTGGAAGACACACAAATATTTTTAAACCTAGATTTTCTGTGGTTCTGTAGAGTTGAATGTTAATATTCAAAACGGTTGCAGTATGTTAGATTTAGAACACAATGTATTTCAATTCTATTATAGTTTGTTTGCTGATTGAAATAGAAATGGCGATATATGGTATTCGCCAGAAATAATTATCGCATTTCCCAAATAACGAACATCAAACAAAGTTTAACTAACCGCGAAAATCTTGAACAGACCTCCAACAAATTTGAAAAAAGCACGCTAAGAATTTCCCACTCGAACAGTGATACAAAATAGAAATGAAAAATAAGAGAACAAAATAGTGTTAAGATTGATAAAATATAAATTGGAGAATAAAAATAGGTGCTAAACATCGTTTGCTCACCCAGCGAAGTAAAAGCTTTACATGTTTCGCGAAAATCTATGAGATCGTCAACTGATTCGATCTCTGCGCAATCGCCAAGGCACGTATAGAAAAAACCAAAAGCATCAGCTGAAATTATAAAAAGTTGAGGTTACACAAAAAGAAGTAATTTATGACAATACATGTCACACTTGCATAAATCCGGTATATCGATGCAATGTCCCAAAACCGTTGCGTCTTAAAATATCGAACCCTTGGCACAAACAAAAAAATCCTTTTCAGTTTGCCTGTTCAGTGCGAGATACAGTAATATTTTATAGACCTATCCACTTCTCAAAATATTGGTGCTTCCTTGGCGGGAAATATGCAAAAATATACTTTAGAAACACCATTTTGTAAGCTCATTCGTGATATTTTAATATTTATTTGTTAACTGATAATGGCAATATCTTAAACATAACTTAAAAGCTTGTAAAACAATTTCATATACTAAGAGTTGTTCGCAAATCTATGGCCAATTGATCAGGAAAGGTGTCCTTTTATCTCTATGTTTAGTTAGGTGCGTCTGTTTAATGTCATTGTTTCAAGCGCGGTTTGGACAGTTGGTATGATTTAATAGATACCTTGTCCAGCTATGTTGCAGTATGTAAGGTTGAAAAATAAGGTGATACCGTCATCAGTGTGTTTCGCATTTAACCAAGAACTAACAGAATTTTATACTTACACAGTCCCAACGTATGTAATTCTTGAAATTCCCGTTGTCCACGTGATGCTGCGGCGCATAGTTGATAGAAAATGTGATAATTGCGCTCTCCCGTAGCCTAAAATAGTTAATAACTAGTAACTCGCAAGTGATGTTGAAACGGAGCGAGCGTGGTTTCATTTTTAAGTTATCACTTTGTTTAATCACCTGTGTTTGATGTACATACCACACGAAAACCTCTTGAACCCTGAATCCATTGAAAATCCTAAAACCCCGTCGAAAACAGCTGACAACGTATCGAGTATTTGTGTTGGTCTCTAGATAAACAAACCATCGTATTCAGCCTACCGAGAAACCTATACAGACAATTCTTGATGATCTTTATACAATATAAAACCAAACATCTGACGAAAGACGATATTCAGGAAATCGGGATCATTGACATTAAAACTATTGAAACCCCATGAAAAGACATAAAATATACACATCTAGACATGAAAGTCGCGAGTCGTTTCTTAGTGAATTTGAGCACTTGGAATTTCAAAATTGAACTTCTTAAGCCAACACTCAATGTGTCAAAAAAGAATAATATACTAGTCGGTAGTGGAACTACATTTGTGAGCGGAGCTTGGGCTGTGGCATTACGAATGTACTCAATTTTATGTTCTTGTAACTACATTGCATAGGGCATAGGGCTTTATCATTGGTAAAAATATTATATTTGAATTCTTCGACACAAAAAACCTATAATGGTTTGATAGAAACGACTCTATTTCAATAAATAACACAAATATTGCAAAATTCTCTATTTTAGCTGCATAAAATTAACTAATTAGCTAATTACTAATTAACCACTCAAAATTTTTTAATCCCAAATATCAGGTGCACACTCTGGCATGATAGGCTTTCAAACAAAAAAAGTTTTTTAAAATCGGTTTTTTTAAATCGACCTTTTTACTCCAGACAGAAAGTAAAAACGCTTCGCTCGGCTTCGCCGAGCTCCACTCAACGAGTAATGCATTAAGATCTACGACCATCCGCAACGTTTCACACATAACATAAGCATAGATCAGTGTATTTATTCCTCCAATGACCATAACAAACAGAAACTTTCTGTTTATAAATCACAAGTTTAAGCAAAATCAAGAATTTCAACGGTCATTTTTCACATTCTGGGTCCTTACGATTTCTACATTTAATTCATGCAACCTGGATACAACATGTTTCCGTCGTATTCCGCAACGTCGAAAACCAGTAAATTCATTCTAGCCGGCTCTATACAACGAAGTTGAAAAATGCAAAATAAAACTTTGCCACACTTTACCATCTTTAGCCCGCTATGGCAGCGCAGAAAGGTAATATATACAATGTAAGCTTATACGACAATCAAACCCACGTCTTTAGCTTGTTGAATAAACTATAAGCCTACAGCCCTTCACAAACAAATAAAACCTGGCTTACACCTTTTTGGACATAATTCAAACTTTCGTTTAAACATAGTTCGAACATGTTTGTTCTGATAAAAATATTACAGCTGTAGCTCTCGACGACAAAATCTACAGTGATACCCATTTTTCGATCCACTGCCTATGACTAAAGTTATAAAGAAAATTTTTTGGCACAAATGCGAAACTGGTTAACTGCTTTAGCGATTTCCTATAATTTCAGCCAAAATAACTTGAGTGACATACTGACGATGGTTGACATAGCCTTTGAAAATCTATTAGAAATGCCGCATACAAAGCACGCAAATAAATGAAATGTTTAAGGCACAGTACTGTTATTTCCATAACACAACGGTCGGGTTGGACTATTATGTCCAAATGTCAACCATTCGTAAATTTTTTCAGTCAATATTTTCAGTTCAAATGATGTTACAATTAAAATTAATCAGAAATGAAACTCCTGTTAAACTTGTAAAACGTGGCTGCACTGAACATTGACCAAACCTATTTACGATTTTAATAAGCGCTAAATTTTTAGATTGCACTTTAAAAATGTGAGTTAGCATAGCTTTATTATGTATGTTTAACAGATCCATACTGGATAGTTACGAGGTAGATTAATCCTGGCCACACCCTAATGGCCATCATTTACGAATATCGTTACGTGATAGATTAATCCAGGACACAGTGTAATGGCCAACATTTACGAATATCGTTACGTTATAGATTAATCCTGGCCACAGTGTAATGGCCAACATTTTCGAATTTAGTTACGGATGTCTCCCAACCTAGAATATCTAACGGAGATGACCCAGAGGGATAGGAAACCAACCCCGCTTCGAACCACATACGTATATGGAATTAGAACCAATTTACAACCTCTTTGCGCACGTGAATACATGAGCCGAGTTCCCCCGTATGTAGGAACTGACCGTAAGAACCATTAGTCGCTTTATTCACAGACCATATACGTACCACAAACCGTTTCGCGCGTTAACCTCGCTAGGAATATAGACTTTTCGTCATAGTTCGGCCTGCATCGCCGACGGTTTTTGCGATCAGGATGGGTATCGTTATTAATATTTCAGGAATGGATAATCGTAGAAGTATCGCTACCGTATATATATGTTGATTCTAACGCCATAAAGGTATCTATTGGTATATGTAACCTATATATTATTACCACTGTTGTAACCATATTGTTGTTGGCGATAAAGGCTTTATTGGAGTATATACTTAAATTATAGATATACATATTACTATTACCATTGCTCTTGTTGTACCATTTTGGTTGCCATAAAGGCACGTATTACGTATTTTATTTGTGTAATCATGAGCATAGAGAATGGTATATATGTGCATATCAGTGTACCTTTGGAATTGTTGTTGGTATTCACACGTGTTTATAGGTGGATATATATGGTTTGGCAGTCTGATTACCGTCGTATATTCGAATTGGTTGCTCGATTGTAGACGTATAATTATAGCCGTTTATCAATAATTGTCGTACCATATCCATATCGTTCTATTGTGTTGATCATGACTATAAAGGTCTATATTGGTATGCAATCTTATTGTGTATTTCATTGATGTTTTCAGGATTATGGTTACATTTTATCGTATCCTTGTGATTCATAAGTTTGGACGTGTGAGTGGTCGCGAGTAACTAGCTTCGGTTAGACCGAGTTTTTAGGCAGAATTGTCAATTTTTACGCGTCTGAACTAGTATGTTACTAGGTGGAAAATGCGAGTATGGCGAGCACTCGGCATACTCGACTCGTGGAAATATAAGACGGTACGACTCCCCGCTTCCCCCGATATATATAAGAATAGCCCTACCCCGCATAGTAGGACCGCGAAACTCATCACGATTTTTCGTAGGAAAGAGTGGCCGTGACGGATACTCGCCACGACTGTCCTCACGAGTAAGGACCACAAAAAGTATGGCTCTTCGCAATAAAGCGAACAGCAAACGAGCAAATTTCCTGAAAATATACAAAGGTGAAATATCACTTTACCAGTGTTCAATATTGAGATGTACACTGGTCAACTGCAGTAACCAAAATTATATCAGCTACCAGCGTTCATTTTCGCTGGCTAAGTTAGCTGATAAAAGTACAAGAAAATTTGGAATAAAAAGTAGCGGAACATAACGGCCCATAACTCCGGAACCGTCGAGAAATCGTAAATTTGGTACTTAACCTTTCTGATAGAGAATGTCATGGTCTTTTTAATGAGACCGGTCTCGTGTAAATCGGACTGGGATCCACGGACTTATGAGGAAATAAGCATGTATGGAGAGCAAATAAAGCGCATTTAACTAAATAACACCACAAATAGTTAACAAAAATATGTATAAGCCCTCGTTAGATTCTTTGCAACCCAGGCTTTCATTTGAGCCTCGACCGGTCCCGTTGTGCCCGCGTTTAGATACCCTTCCCCGTGAAAATCGCAGAAATAATGCCCCGATGGGCGTTTAACGCCTCGTTAGTTTCCCCTTGTCAAAACTAACGCAAAAATATACCAAACGTTCCATGGAAAGGCGACCCGAACAGGCGAGAGCCATCTAAAACACTCTAATCTCCTATAAAATTTGTGAAGAGCTCGCCCAAGAGCCCACGTTTTCTTTTTATTGTCCGAAATCGGACCTGTTACATATCAGGATGATCGGGCGGACGCACAGAGTCCGAATCTTATTCGGCTCTTTGGCCATCGTCGAGGGAATGGAACCCTCCTTTCGCGTTTTTTCCCTTCTTTGTTTACTTTAGCCGCGTCTTCTTTGTTTACTTTAGCCGCGTCTTCTTTCTACGGACGCTGGTCCCAAATATATAAGCACGTAAAGATACGTACTTTCGATACAAAATTAATATTTTCGCTGAGTAAACAATAAAATTAGTATAATGTTAACGTGCAGACCAGTTTGAGTGGACCATCAGTATCCGAGCTGATGTTTCTGTGTAAAGCAGCCGTCAGTTAAGCTAATACTAGCTGTTTAGCACATCTCATTAGCAGCCCATCGGATCTGCTGGGTAAACAAAGCTTATTACAAACTCGACTGCTGGTCAGTATCAATTTTATATTCGTTTCATATTAATTTTATATAAAGCTTATAGCTGATGACGGTTTCTTATCATTAAACAAATATGGGTCTAATGCAAAGTTTTATATAAAAGGAGTATTAGATTGGAAGTCATTCTGTATTTGTCAGGACGAACCAAGTGCTGATGTCGTTGAGCAAATATAAAGTTTGTAGTCGATGGTTTAATATAAAGTTTAAATTAATAGTTTGAAGTTTTATATCAAGATTATTAGAAGTTTCTAGAAATTCTGTAGTAATAAAGAGAAAATTTTATATAAAGTTAGTATAAACAAAGTGATAAATCACTATGATTGCGTAGGATTTCATATGAAATAGGTCCGAAATTTATCGAAATTCGGACCGATAGGGAAGTTTGCTTAAGGGATCACAATTTGGGGTCAAAACGTCCCAAAAGTGCTGACCAAGCACTTTTAGTAAAATTTAATATTTAATATTAATGGCCCCATAAATCAAATTTAATTGCCGAAATTTGGAGTATTTAAGCAGAGCCACTAGAGCTTTTGAGCGTTCAGTCTGACTTAAACCCCAAATTGCTCGTTCAATGACGGGATTTCTTTTAGGGACGTTATAGTTACTTATTCGGATGTGAGTAGCAATCTACACCTCCAAATTAAGCCTAGAATTCAAAATAACCTCTAACCGCGTTCGCTAATGTAATACCCCGAGAGTGAGGTAGCTCACCCTGAGAGGAAATTCAAAATTTCTCAAGAATTACTCCAGGAATTTAGCTGAAATTTTGCCCGAACTTCCGTAGGGATCCCCACTGTTGATATAACTTATGTTTTGAATATCGCGTCGGAAGTACAAGCAGTGGCAAACCTCTTGGATATCAAAGCTGACGATGTCGCTAGACGCGATATCGAGTCTACAGGGTCTCGGCCCGACAGACCAATTTTTGTGAGGACCGCCGACCCGATAAATAAGGTCGAACCCAGCCCCTGTGCAAAGCTTCACAGAGAAAGGCTGGCTAAATTAGCTAGATTTCGAAAATTATAGGTTTTCCTCAGCTCCTATCGAGTTAGACTCAAAATCTCGGTCGAAAACTAGGTAACCGAGCCATCTAAGGATACAAACCGAATGGAATTCAGTTAATAAATTTGTTACGGTTGTCCCGACAACCGGGGCCGCCACTTAATGACTCGTTTCATCGAATAGGAACCGCTAGCATCACAACCTAAATGCTAGTACCAAGTAGAGCTCTTTTCGAGAGCCGTTTTCAAATTAAAATAGTATAAGCTTTAGTACTTTTAGGATAGCGTTGATGACCTATGAGACATCGACACCTATAGTTCTAACTGCAGACAAATTTGTAGGTATCTGAACCCAATTTTAACCATTACCATCATGCCCTGAAGTTGGCATAAAGTTTGTACAATGATAACGTATAGCCACTAAATTGGCAACAATTAATCGGACTCAGAGAATTTATAGGTTGCATCGTGAACTAGTAACGCGCCCAAGCTCGTTCCTTGCCCCACATTAATGCCTTTTTAGTAATAGTAATACTGAACGATCCGATCTTTTTAGAACAATTTTCGCATTAAAGAATTGAGTTAAGATACACAATTAGTTAAGAACATCAATTAAGCAGGCCAAGCTTGTCAGCCAGTTTGAACCAGTATAAACTGGGAATGCCCCAAAGCGGCTCATTGCTTCGGCAGTGGCCTACTTGCCCGCTTAAGCTTAACGTTTTTGTCATTGATCAAAGATTGAGCAAGCAGTTAATACTTAAACTTAAGAAACCTGTCATAGGACGAACTAATAAAATTGTCAAACGTTTGTTGTCACTCATAGGCACACCAACCTTAAACCGTCAATTTAGTATAATCTTTTGGTCCAAATTGATAACCATAATCAGTATACAATGCTCTTGCACAAGCTATTAGACCTGCATCCAATTTTGGAGCTTTACCTGTTTATTGAATTTCCGCCGAACACTAAGTTAACGCTTTAGCAGTGGACGTTGAAGACTAAGGCAATGCCTTCAACCTTTTTGCAAGATTAATAATAGTCCATTTGGAGCTCTCCAATAGGCTGAGCTATGGTTATGAATTGCCCTAATCAAATATTACGTGAAATACCCTAATTTGCTTGCCCTTCCGAGTTTAGATTTTAAGAATTCTTTTCTTTATCGCTCGTGGTATCGCCGTACTTTTTGGCAAGAAAATAGAGTATTGTTCCGCCGAGCCAGGCGTGAACAGAAGGCCCTGAGTAACCCCGATTCATAGTTAAAACTGATGATTTATCACTTTTCTCCTGATCCGGCTCGATCCAGCATCCTGTAAAATTGTGTAAATTTGGCAGTGAAAATAAAATATCAAAATGCCTAGTATTGGTAAAGTACGATTAATGTACACAACACAGTATAAAATTTAGTAATATATTTAGTGAAATCTTAGAAAATTCGGTAATAACCTCAGTTTACCGGGACCCATTAGCCACTTGTAGGATAATTTTACCCGGCCTATTTTAGTACTATTTTGGCTCACGTTTATGGACACGAAAAAGTCCGTTTTTGTTGCTATTTAGGTCACAGATGAGCATCGATTTAAGGCCGAATTTTACATTTTTGTTACCGTGCTTTAGGGATGGTTTTATAGGGAATTGAAACCAAAACTAACCAGTCGTACCTTTGTAATTTGCGGAAAACTTTATCTTATACCCACGGTTATCGTTCATATGTATGCGAGTAGGAAAAGTACTGTTGTAGGTTGTCGCACCGGAGAAATTAAGGAGTCGTGCCGTTGGTCACCTCACCAACTTACCTCTGTAAAGATATGTACCATTACTCTGTTGTTATATTTTGTCATATGTTAATCCAATCGCTACTTTACCCCAGTTACAAATATTCACTCATCATGTACTATAGCCATGATTAGGATGAGCAAGTCCCACTGTGTAAGCTTCGTCCCGTTAGTGTCATTTGTGCCCCTATTTTTTACCGCCTTTCGCTTATCTGAACCTATTGACTTGTCGGAGCACCTCTAATAGCAATGGTAGTACCGAGCGAATAGTTAGTTGAATGGCGCCTCTTGATGACTAACTGATTTACGCCTCGTGTGTGCTTGCAACCCCTGGCACACTTTTAATGAGTAAGGTGAGCGCAGCTATCGTTAGAAAAGGCCCAGTAGTTTGCGCCGCGGTTCGAATCAGCTGTGAGAGTTCGGTGAAAAAGGCGATGACTCCGCATTTACATCATTGTTTGCCCCGCTCATTCTCCAAATGGCCTACCATGCTAGTGACACTATACCTATTGTATTAGCCCGTACAGTATATTCTTGTCCGCATATGACTTTAACTCATCAATAAATGCTAAATCAAACCCAAGTAGTCCATGCGTTTCGTTGACCCTAGTAGCGTTAGATATCAAAATTGGGTTGAAATCCGTCACCCCTATCGACGCCCCACGTTCAGGTTTGACACACGCATTGGAGAAGCAAACCTTAACGTTACTCGCCGATTCCAATGTAATTGTGTTACTGTGTGAGTACGACTCGTGCGACCAATAAGGAAAATTTACCTCAAAATTATAACTTTCACTGAACGCCCAGAATAGGAAATCACACGAGAATCCGAGGTTAAACGTCTAGGGATTTGTCGTACCCTAGTGGGGGCCACTGGCTAAATTAAATAAATTATAAAGCGTTCAGGAAAATAGAAAGGAAGGCTTTACTCCAAACACACTTCCCAGTTGAACGATGATAGGGAATAGTGGTATGGTCTCTTTAGCCTGAGAACAGGTGACGGAGCCAACCTCCCTAGGAACCTCAAAGGTAGTACCGCTTAGGCTACGTGCGCAACCCGTCCGGCAGGATCAGAACACATCCCATGAAGCGCTCCTGCGGCTTGCTAAACTCCGTAATTTCTTGGACCTGATCCGAATCAAAGAGGAAAATTAGAAATTTGAACCCATTAGGTCCGCCCTCGAGGTTACGATAGCAGGAGTGGTATGGGCATTACGTTTGTGGAAGTGCTTAATGCAGCAGCGTCACGTCGATTACATATATATCGCTCGTTGCTCAATTAATTTGTATACGGTAAAGGTATTAGACACGTTTTGCCGCTGCTGGATGCTGTCCCTGTTTTAGTGGTGGTACTTGTGTGAGATAGCGTGCGAATAGGATTGAGCAGTATGAGCCTGGATTGAACAAAGCAAGAGTTGAATACAAACGATCCCGAGGTGTCAAGTGGAAAGCTAAATAAATGGTTACAACTTTTTGCCTACAGTATGCAAAATAGCAGCACATTTCAGCGAGAACAAAATAACCATGGGGATAACCGCTCGTTACCTACCAAAAATCTTGCAGTATTTGCAATATAAAATTTTGAGGATTTAGCTGTTATATCCCAAGAAACCTTAGTGTAATCATTAAGTATCAGAAATAACGTTTGGGGCTAGCTGAAACACCGGAAGCATCTTAGGGAGCGGAATGCCGCCTAAACATCGTTATAAATCGGCCGACAGAGCAACAAATCGTAGTGAAATTTGTATTAGCATCTAATTAGGAGTTCCGGCTGAGTTTCAAACTCTCTTACGAAAAAAGAAATCTGGGCACAAGTGATGTCGGAAGTCTTTAAAGCCTAGCTGCAGTTGCTGCGTGTGACATTTGGTTGTATTGTGCCCTCGTAACCTTGTGCGACAAAAACAAAAATTCACAAAGGACTCAAACAATGCTTCAAAAACGATGCTATTACCTGAAATACAACGCGGGATTTCTCCAACAAATATGTCTGCATTTTGGCTCCAGTCAGATTCATAGCGTCCGCAAATTCGATTTGAATGAACTTCCCAAAACGAGAACTGTTGTCATTCCGTATCGTTTTGGCATTACCAAAAGCCTGCACAGTAAAAATGGCACATAAAATTACAATAAATACGCGCAAGATAACGAAAAATAAATTTTATTATCGCAACATACACATTATTCCCAACTGTTAGCAGATCGCACAACAATAAAGGTGCACATTTAATTTAGGTACAGCCGTATTAGATTATAAAACATAATTATACAATAAATTTCTGATATACCTTTTAACCATAATAATTACACATTACTGGATTTTAAACTATTAATATTATGAAGACTAAGACACATATATTAACTACAACGAAGCGAGCAACGGAGTTTACTTAAAGAGTTCGCTTCATGTCTGCCTCCAATTAAAGTGCTCGAATAATCGATGGACTTGCGTAGTTTTTATTGGTGATCACTGTCGCTACCATTGATTCGTTATTGCTCCAGATCTTGAACGCTGACAAATGCTACTGCGGCTCTTGGGTCCAAAGCATTTATTCGATTAGTAGCATGGCGCCTATCTTTGTTTCTGCGCTGCTCCAATAATTTCATACTCAGATTATCGTAATGCTGATACGTTTGGTTATATACTTATGGATTTTGTCCTTTTGTAGACACCTAATGTTTTACGTTACAGTAACTCTTGAGGTATAACATCAAAAATAGAAACCATCGTTTACGCATCGATAGCTACATAGAAATTGGCTGTCAGAGTAGTCGGTTTCGAGCTCTAACCTGAGAATAAATATACCCACAGCTTTTGCAAATTTTCTAACTTAATTGTACGACCGGGTTGAACGGATTCTGCAAGTTTCCGTGGTTGCTGGATAAGATAAAAGTAATCGTGATTGTGTGACACGCACCAAATAAGGCAAGCGCTAATAAAGGAATACAACATGAAATAAGACACGTCTCATTATGTTATATACTTTTCTTGAAAGTTTTGACTTAGAAATTTCAAAACTTTTTAATCTTTTTGGTCATTGGAAAGAGAAATACAATATACTAAACAGTATACGCTAGCAATTATAGCTATGCGTTCGAACGACGTTCGTTTGAAAAAAATCTAAGATAATATGTTCAACGTCTTCAAAAAGAATATGTTCCGCGCTTTTTCTAAAATTTGCGAGAAGTTTGTTCAACACTTACTAACGAATGGTTAAATTTTGTTAGATATTTGTTCATCCGAAACAAGACAGTCATTTCTGGCGAGTACCTGCATTTAATAATTGCAAATTATAGTTCCTTGTATAACACCTTACGAAAACGACACATAGTCTAATTGGACACTAATTTCGAATGATTATCCCATTTGAATCCCAATTTATGGGAACTTTGTGATGTTTTTAAAATTATGTCAATGTAATTATGTCGTCTCAAAGATTTAATTTCCAACAAACAAGCTTAAGAAAGCAAAATTGACTCTTCCAGTAAGAATTTTTGATCCGACCCAGGATGAGCACAAGCATAGCCGCGGATCGATTAAAGAGATGTATGTAATTCAGGATTTAGAATGTTTTGATTTCAAAAGTTTTGGCCACACTGCATGCCACGATAAGTCAAGCGTCGATCAGAGAACCTGGCGATAGAGAATGACCATTTTTGGTTATATAAATTTCCATAGTTGTTGCTCTATGCCCACTAATTTTTTTAAAAAAAAATGATAGCATGACACCGCAGTCGGGTCCAGGTCGGCGGCTGTGGAGCACGGAAATTTTTTAGTTGTCTGAAATATATATCTGATAGTTTTTCTTGAATCGAAGAGAACAAACAAACAAAAAACAACCTGTAAGCATAAACTTATACG
Source organism: Trileptium ribeirensis (assembly GCA_030248225.1). Lineage (NCBI taxonomy): Eukaryota > Metazoa > Nematoda > Enoplea > Enoplida > Thoracostomopsidae > Trileptium > Trileptium ribeirensis. The sequence goes on from JASANE010021856.1 coordinate 38,975, forward strand.
AAAACGTCACGAACGAACATATATCAAACTTCTAAAGTATATACTTACAAGATTCTATTCTGGCGACACAAATGACGTCATTATATTAACAGCTAATTTAATTTTCCCTAAAAGAATTTAAAATTTAGACAATTTACAAACCAAGCAATGGCAAGACAAATATTCTGGTCATGTTCAAATATGTCTACACGCAAGAGCCATGAACTTGTAGAAAACTGAACATGAACGGAAAAACATTACCTCCATCAACGGATTCGATGACAGAACACGATTTTCCACGTCGCTTTGGCCCGTTGATCCAGAACCAACAGCTGCAAAATACTGCATAACATATTTGGCCGACACGGTTTTTCCAGCTCCCGATTCGCCCGACACTATTATACTTTGATTATGACTTTGACTA